>JAAEAF010004182.1:0-106924 GCA_011037195.1 Triatoma infestans
ACTGTAAAAAAGAAAACAGACGGAGTATAACAAAGAACAAAAGAAAATATAAAAGCGTCCATACTAATTATAGACATAAAGGGTATGATTAGGATGATGGTCTGTGTAGATAACAACTGATTACGGTGGGGGGCCACACCGCTTACTATATACTATACTAACTTCATATATATATATATGAATAGTTGCGATAGTATAACCCCCTTTATAAGTTAGATGAGACTGTCTTACATCTCATACACACAAACACACTTAGAAACAAATATAGAAAGAGAGAATGTGAACTAGAATGGAGGAGGGTATGCCAACTTGTATAGTGGAAGAAGAAGGGGGAAATATACCTATACTATAAATTTGTTATTCTCCAGTGACCTCACAAGAGTACTCAAACTAACGTGTGCCTTGGTGGGGGTGGGGAAGGGCGGGCTATCTGGTTTTTGTGCGTACGTTCCTACTACTACTACTACTAACTTCGGCAAAGTATATTTGTGTACATTATGTTGTTTATAACAATTTATAATGTTGATGAAACAACACCTTTCATCTATAATAATTATATATTTAAAAATGTTCAAAATTAAATCTGTATTGTTTGAAAATTGAATATTAATGAAGTTTGTAATATATTACTACCACGGAATATAAATAATCTATTAAATTATTTAAAAAAAAAAAAAATTCTGGTGTGAAACACTCACAAAACTTTCTATACTTCATTTAATACAAATTAATTGGCCCAATTGTTTTCAAATTTGGATTTTCCACACAAACTTTTTCTATAAAAAATATAATAGTGATTTAGTATGTTGGTTTACGCACATAGATATGGTATGTAGAATATGATTACATTACAGTCCGAAATAGTGCTATCATCATCAAATTCTGATTATACCGAAATCTGACGCAATATCCCCCCCCTCCTGAACACCCTATAAAATCTATTTTTTTGGAAATTTTCTTTTAATAAAAATGATGATGATGATGAATGATAATATCAACTGTGCTGTTAGTATTGAATTTAAAGACATAAAATTGATAGAATCACTTTGGAAAAAATTCTAAAACACCCGAATTTTATAGGATATTTAGTAAAATCGCAGCATTTCGATTAATAAAAGAAATGCTTAAAAGTTAACAGTATAGGCCTTTTTGTGTGTAAGCTTAGATAGATTAGATTCGAATCGGGGAGGAGGCGACCCTCATTCCACTGCGACCTACAAAAATAAGAGGTCTATTGTGGATACCCTACAATTATAGCACATTCCTCAGCTTCGCCCTCCTAATTAGGCTGAGCAAAGCTGAGAGTGGCTCCGTCATGAAGCTCATGGTTTCGGGACTGCTTGCCCCCAGTTGAAGAAACCTTTTTGTCGCCAGACCGGGACACTCGCAAAGGATGTGTACCGGGGGTTCCCTACTTAGTCTTGCAGAATCGACATTCCACGTTATCCGCAAGTAGTAATTGATGCATGCGCTTATTCAGCTTACAATGGCCCTGTTAGAAGCCTTTATTTATTAATGAGTCTCTATTTATTAATGAAGCCTTCTTGAAGTCTTATATCCCTTCGGCTATCAGTAGATCCCAGGTAAATTTGGGCAAATGTCTCTTAATAAAGTTTTGCCTGCCTCTGCCTTGGTGTTCTCTACCACCAATGCAGAACGCTGTACTTCTATCTAACCTTTGACAGAAGTTTTTGGTGTTCGTTACGACCGTTGTATTCAATGTTGAAAATGGATTTTGAGGTTCGGTCAAACAAAAGAACTCTTTTTTAAATTTCTACCGACGTTTCGGCAAATTTATTGCCTTCTTCAGGGTAAAAATTTTTTAGTGAGAATTCCAGTAGTAATTAATAATCTAGTATAACCTGTGACATATCATCACCAAGTGTTTATACATAGTGTCACCAAGTGTTTAGACATATCATCAACACTTGGTGATGATATGTCACAGGTTATACTAGTAATTACTACTGGAATTCTCACTAAAAAATTTTTACCCTGAAGAAGGCAATAAATTTGCCGAAACGTCGGTAGAAATTTAAAAAAGAGTTCTTTTGTTTGACCGAACCTCAAAATCCATTTTCAACTTTGACAGAAGTTTGAATTAGGCTCCTGGACAACCCGCAGAAGAGTTCGGGCCTATAAAGGTAACCTTCGAACCCTCCCTCGGCGAGCATCCGCTCTCTCATTGCCCAGAAAGCTCGCATATCCCGTCACCCAGGCAAGTGTCAACTTGCTCCGAGCACCGACCTGTTAGGGCAGTTAGGCTATCCCACACCACTCTTCAGACTATTTGATGTGAAGAGAGTGCCTTCAACGCTCCTGACTATCGGAGTATGATTCCGATGACTCTCCTACCCTCTAAGCCTTGCCTTATAATCTCCTTAGCGCATAGTTGTTACGCCACGATTTCAGCCTGAAAGACCGTGGCGGCGTACATTCCTAGCCTTGCCGGAGTTTTGGAGCCGTCTGTATACCAGACCAAGTTACCGCGCAGTGCGAGGTCACGTCCCCAATCGCCTTGTGTGTAAGTTAGTAAGCAAAGATTTAATGGAAATTGTTGAAGCCGTTTAAGAGTAAATCGTAAAAAACTGGGAAGGGGGAAAAATCAGTAAATTTGCACTTAAAGTTGATGTATTTTTATTTTTGCGAAACCTTCCTGTCAGAAGCAATGATGGTAACTAAATGAAATACCAAGTTTGAGCTACCTGTCTCCCTCAGCATCATTTTTTTTAATCAGAAAGCAAAAAAAAAGAAGCTATATTTAAAGAGGAGAAAAAAAACAAAGTGGTAAATGTACAGAATGCAAATATTTCCTCTTAAAAATTGGCAGAAAGTAAAAATAAAATAAATATAAAATCGTACTCACAGGACCCATATTCCATCAGCAAATTTAAAAACAACAATGACTCACCTGAAACACACAAATAAATTTATTAATAAAATAAATTGTTTTTAGATTTCTCAAACTGTTCAATAAACGAACAATAAACAACTCGTTATTATCGACAACACAGCTGTTAAAATAAACTGATCATAAAAGTAACAAATATTTAAAAAAAAAAAAAACAGGAAATGGTTTAGTTTATGTAGTGGAAGGACGAAATCGAAAAATAATAGTTTTTAAAAATAATTTAGAATATTTTATAATTATCTCAAATTAAGAAAAAGATTGACATTCCATTGCAAAAGGGCTACCCAGGTATACAAGTCCAGTTACTGGTACGATACAAGAACAATTATGGCATTGTACTACCCCCTTCTCCCTAACAGGGGAGGAACTGAAGAACAAAGAGAAACATTCTTTCCAAGACAGACTAGTGCTAGAAATCAAGGTGGAAATATCGAAACACTACTTCAGGAATTGCTCTCTTAGTATCAGTGCCAGTTATAAGTTAAAACATAAGAGTTTGGCATTTAATCTAGATTAATTAATTGATTTATACTTAATCGCTGTGATATTATAAAGCTATTTAAATTCAGTCAGAAAATATATTTATTTCATAATCAGTGGCGCATTCTTGATTATATTCTTAATACTTCTATCCAACATACTTAAAAGCCCTTTTCGCTAAGACGCTCACGCCACAAGCTACCTACACACATCTCACCATGAACATTACATTGGTGCCAGCTGTTTGGGACATTTTCAACCAGAATCCACAAATTAAAAGTACGTACAATTTTCAATTTCATAATTAGACAAATTATCCATCAGATAATTTGATTGTTTCAAATTATTTTCTCAGCGGAAATATCTTAAAATATTTCTCATAATTGAATTTTCTATTGAATTTAATTTTTAAATTTTTGTATTTGCACTATCCCTTGTGAATTTTGAATTTATGAGTGTACTTAATAGATCCCAAATTATAAAGATATTACGCGATAATAACCTTTCTGTTGGAGGCAATTTACTCCAATTACGTAGACGTCTTGAAAAATATAATCTTTCCCCAAGTAATTCATTCATTTCAAAAATGTATAAGATTAATGGACAAGATATGGGCATCGACGCTGCTGTAGAATATTTACTTGCTCAGCAGCAATTAGCAAATCCTCCAATTAACAATCAACCTAGTCCCTTAAGGAATTTGCAATTAATCAATAGCTTACCTACCTTCGATGGCGAAAATTCAGCCAAAGTGTCCGATTTCCTAGATCAAATTAGCCATTGTGCTAGTCTTTCTGGCTGGGACGACGCAGCGAAATTAGAAATATTAGCACTTAGGCTCTCAGAGTCTGCAAAAATATTTTACGACACCCAGAAAGCCGAATTACAACGCCAGGTACAATTATAACGTATCCCCTAATCTCAGAACGTCTTCTAACTAGATTTAGAAAATAAAAAACACCACTAGTCCTCTTACAACAGATGACTAATATTCAGTCCCTACCAACAGAGTCTCCTGAAACTTTCGCGGATAGGATTAGACATATCCAATCCGCCATATCTCAGGGCACTGCCGGCTTCAAACAACACTGTCCATCACCGGACAGTGAACTGTAGAGGCTCCTAGGAAGAAAAAAGTCTAAGAGTAGAAAACCTGGACTCGAACCCGGATCCTCCGCGTGGGAGTCCAGTACTTCTTTTATTATTGACATTAATCGTAAAAATCGAAAAATACCACTCTGTATACCCTCATTTTTAGATAACAAATTTTTCTATTCTGCAGGGTACTTCGAAATAGTAATTTAAAGACAAGTCTAAGGTTACTGCTCCCTCTGAATTAATTCAGTAAAAATCGTACTACCGCTGATGAATTTTGACCGAAATTTTTGTGAAATTCACCTAGCGGTACCGAAAAAGAATATCAAGCATTATAACTAAATCTTCGTACGATTTTGAGTTGCGAGTTAATTCTTCACCCAACGCATACACGTACACCCAAAGAGAGCGAGGTAAAAAGAAAGCAATCGTTAAACAATTTTTTTCCATATTAAAACGCATATTAAAGCAGTAGTATATCCTCTTGCAATAAACGAAAGCAAACGATAAACCTAAAGAACTAAATGTAAACAACCCAATAAGCTGAGTAAAATAACTTATGAATGAAAGCAAATAGTAAGAATGAGTAGTAAAGCAGATAGTAGTAAAGGAATGATCATATATAGAGATAAAAATGTAGTTGTTGAATTGTATATACTACGTAACACACATTGTAACAGTGGTAGGAGATAGATAGACAGATAGATAGATAGATCAGAGATGGTCCATGCAATGTATGAGAGAGGTAGGCAGGCAGTAGACGAGAGATATTGTAAAGAGAGGTTTAAGGTGTCATCAAGACAGATCAAAGTTATCTCCTACCTCTTATATACACACATTCACTCACATACATACACACAAGCAGGCGCCTTTCCAAACACAATGTTCTATTTGTCTTATCTTCTATTTTGTATCTATTTGTGCACATATCCATTATACACTGGTAAACACTATCTTATAATTGCCTTATTTAAATATTAATTTATTTTTGTTTCTTTAAAGAGTTGCCAGGGTGAAGAAGGAGGGGAAAGCTTCATTCCACACTTCACGCATTTCTAATGAGTAATGAAGATGTTTTGTTTTAATGTCGCCATCATTTTAATTATTTAAATTAATTTGCTTTTTTAATATTTAATAGTAACTTCCAATTTTTTGACACTTTAATAATTTCCTATGAACCAAACATTAGCGTATATAAACTCTAAATTTTATCTATCTGCCAACAAAAAAAAAATATCTAAAGTTCGACAACTTCATTGTGGTACTTGTGGGCGGAACTAAATGACGTCAGAACTTATAGCAAGAAATGGCAATGGGCGGAGCTAAACAGCCGTTCGGTTTTTGCGACTAAGTTGTCGATGCTATACATTTTTACTAGTTTTGCAAGAAATTTTATATGACAAGCTATTTAAATAATAACTGTGTATGACAATAGCTATTAATTATTTTTTTATATAAAAATATTCGGATTTAATTATTATTTCCTTTATTTCATTTTAACTGTTTTAATGGATATTATATAACTCCCAAGAGGACTAAGGGGTGCGCTATCTTAGCGTAATCCTAGATACAAGACTCACCTGGAGACCACACATAAACACTAAACTTCAAGAAGCATAGACCCGACTCAAGCAGTTATACCAACTTATTAACAGAAACACACCACTCAAACACTCCTGTACAGTACTTCTCTACAAGACACTCCTCAGACCACTTCTGACATATGCCTGCCCAGTTTGAATAACAGCTAGCAATACACTGACGAAACGATTACAGACTTTTCAAAATAAAGTATACGGATTGCACTAAACCACACACATGACTAAATTAACAGACAACTTCTTCCTAACCCTTCACACACTATCTTCAGTAGCACACTATCACATAGGCGAGCCTACACCTTCTAGAAGATTAAAACCCCGACTATATCAAGATCTTTAATTTTCATCTATATTTAGTAATCCGTGTGTGTGAAGCTCTAAGTGAGCTGGTCCATAGTTTACTTTATGAATAAATAAATATAACTGCATGTTGGCATAAAGCATTTTGGATGGCATTGTGCTAAAAGTGGAGCACTCTATCAGCCAAAGTTGGAACTACATTTGCGACAAGTGCAACGCTCTGTATTAAAAGTGGGAGACTTATAAAATAATTTAACTGCTGTTTTTATGCATATGGTTACATTTGTGTCTGGTGGGATTGTAAACGAAATTTAAACGGAGTTATGACACATATTTAGTTAATTAAACATATTGTGTAATTGTACATTTTGTGCTTCTTTCCACTAACTTTAAACTAAACGAAATGTGAAGCTTATTTTCACTCTTGCTTTATCATACACATTTATTTAGCGATAAAGTTCAATCCAATTTTTAATAAGAACAAAATGAATAAACTCAATATATATATATAAAAAATTAAAGCATCCGACAATATTAATATTTGATATTAATATCAAAACCAAAAATATGTTCCATAAATATAATAATAATATACAGACACATGAATAATATTATTAGTTAAGGGTATTTAGTTTTAAAAAGTAGTTTTGTTGATGGTCGATTAGTGCGGATAGAAACAGCACGGGAATAGTGGTGTTGTGTAGCCATTGCTAATCTCGGTTTGCCGCAATTAAACCATTATTAAATTGTGCGGTTACCACAAACACTCTTGTAATTGGACTTCACTTAGGACCTTGTGTACAGTGTTTGTTATTGTTGCATCTTATTTGAAATAATGTTTTATAATTAAAATTAACGTTAATATAATTAATATATTATTTCTTAATTCTATTTGTTTCAAAACTTATACTTTTTGGAAGTCAATTTTATTTTGCGCTTTATAATAAATTTATTATTTATAATAATAAATTATTAACATAAAAACCCAAACTTATGAATTTTATATAAAAATATATTCCCAATATTTTGATATAAATATTTCTTACACAAGGAAAAATGAGTATGAAGTTTAGAGTGACAAATGACAGATGATGAGGCATGACATCGTGGAGCTATCTGTAATCTAGGAAGTTATAGAGAAAAATGTTGTGCAATAAGCGTTTAAGATCTATTTCTTGAAATATTAACATGGATGAGATAAGAAATATTGAACAGCAACTAAAGCGAATTATCAAGATGGTTTCAGGAATCAGCCACACCCTGCACTAATTTCATTTTAGGCTCTGTCTCAGCATTTAAGTCGCCAACATCTCTTTTTTAGGCTAATTTTCAAATAAAACTATTAGGTCTATTTAGATGTAATAGACGTTTCATGTTTAAAGAAAATTGCTGAGGATATCAAGGCCAGTGACTGATTTTTAGCTATAAAAACCATATTGTATGAACACCTTTATAAAATTTAAAAAAATTTCAACAATTATAATTAATTTTAATTATAGTTAAAATTTAAGGAATTTAAATGTTTTTTCAAATATTTTCAAATAAGTATTAAATATTTGTACACGCGTACGCGTCAACTCGGAAGCGTTAGAGAGGCTTAATGAAGCATGCAATTATGAAAATTAATAAGGCAATAAGTTTCAATTGGCTTACCTTGAAGATGCAGTTATGATGAATGAAAAGCGTATGTTGAGCCGGAGAAGCTGAGAAAGACGCTAGGAAGCGTAAAAAGGGTATAAAGAAGGCTGTGAATATGTGTAAATAGGTTCGTGTATGGGTGTGTATAAAGGAAGTTGCGAGAAAGGTAATTGGTGAATGAAGCGGTACGGAAGCGTGCGTTCGTTGATGCGAATAAGACCTCTCGGAAGCTGGTTGGAGGCAGAGATAAAAGACCCGTGTTGTAAACGCAATACACCCGTGGAGGCGGTGAAATTTAATGATGAAGCAGTACATGATGACACAGAGAACAAATACATATATACGCACGTGAAGCGAGCCAGAGGACAAGTGAAGAAAAGGGATGAATAACCAGGAAAAAGGGGGTGGCTGTGGAGGGAAACCAACATCCGGAGACGCGAGAGAAGGCGCGAACGCGCCAGAGAATTGGCGGGAGAGAATTAAAAAGGGGAGAAACAGGATGTCTGGACGGACGATGCGGGCGCGCGCGGAAGTTACCAATACAGACACAATCTGGCAAGACGACGCAACATATTAATATAATATAATTTATGGAGCCTGTATAAAAAAGGCGAGCAGTTTTCTTACCAGGAAAAAAACATAGATCATTCGCTATAAACATTTTTTTAGAGTAAGTGAAAGTAAAAATAAATAATAGAATAAAAAGGATAAAGGATTAAAGTAGAAATATGATTAAAGTAAAATAAAAATAGGGGACAATAAGAAAAGACAACAAAGAATTCTACAGAAAAAGATCAAAGGAATGATGACCAGAAAGGGCAGGCAACGTAATAAGAGAAGGAGGTTCATCGAAACCACTAGCCACAATATCACATACACACACTTAGAGAGAAAGAAAGAGAAGTTAACAATATTCTATCATCCCTACACATACTCGTATATATACAAACACACTACTAGTAAGATAGACTGGACGACACTTACTAAGTGGTCTAGGCCCCTGTTTTCACTTGTTGCACATATCACATATAGTTCCTTACCAGCCAACTAACGTACAACAACCACTGCCTCCCATACCACAAGCTACTTAAGACTTCTCTTACTACTCCAATTAAATTCACCACACAATCCACACTATTTCTAGTTTCCACTCGTCAAAACACAATATCTTTCTAGTCCAACAAACCCAAACCTATAACTACATACATATACGTACACAAACCAGGATATTCCTTTTTCTTAACTACTTAAGCTGATCGTATCATCCTTAACTTAGCCGACATTCTACAAATTACTCTTTTTACGTAAAAGAAATCTCCATTTCCAAATGGGGCTTTAAAAGCCAATGAATAATCAAAATTTAATCATTTGCTATGATTTCTTTGCCTTTAACTTATAAAAGCTGAATGTACTTCGGGTAGCTGAATAACGTTTTTGAGCTATACTGTTCACACGCACACATAAACCTACTACTCTCTTTTTTACTTCCCCTTGTTGCTGGAAGTATTGCGATCGTGTTAAAGTTTTGAAAGTATAGTGGAGCTCAAAAACGACATTCACATGGGATCCGACAGGAATTGTCTGCCAAAATTCCTAAACCTACGTATACGCATTTATTGAATGGATTTTTTCAATTATATGCAACTTTCTCGAGAATTACTTCTACAATTTTCTTCCGCATAATTGTTCAAAGGTAATAAATAATTATATATAATAATAAATAAATAAATAAATAAAAACTATAAATCAATAATAAATTTTCTTAATACCAATAAAATATTTAGAGCGTGCAAATTAATACGCTCCTCATTAGTTTAATGAATTTTCCTAAGCAAAATACATTAATAAAATACAATCTTGCTGTTAAAGAAGGAACCATTTAAAACAATGTAATTATATAATAATGTATCAAACAAGCAGTTACATTACAATTTCAAGCCATTATTGTGTAATTAAATCCTGCTCATTAGTATTTAATGGGAAATTCTAAGAAAATTCTGGTTCAATTTTCCCCTTTATATTATGTTCCGGAAAATTTATATAGGGTTGTTCCAAGTAAATTATTTACACTTTAAATTATAACTGGTGACATTTTTTTTTTTAGTATATTTTTCTGCAATTTTGAAAATTAAAATTTTGGTGGGGGGATTTGTTTAGTGGTTATGACCATGGACTTATGGATTATGGGAAGGTTCCAGTTCGAATCCCTCGTATAATTGCTAAACTTTTATTCATTATATAAAATGTTTGTTTAGTAAATACAGGAAAAATAAGAATTGTGTATTGAGGTAAGATACCTTTGGCAGGCTCTGATTAATAAATACAGCAAAATAAAATTAAATATATATTGAGTGGACTGCATATATAACAATTTATGAAAAAATGGGAAATTAAAAATTTATAATTATATGGAAAAAAAATGAATATATATAAATTAAATTGAAAAATCGGTAGCAAATATTATTAATTATCACTCTCAATAAGCCAAAGGAATGGCGCTTACCTTGAAACGCAGAATCCCTGGTTGCCAATGTTGGAAGACCCATGTGTCCTTAGCCCATATCAGGGAAAAGGGGAGGGGAAAAAAAGGAATAAGGAAATAATTCTTAGTGCCTCAAACTCTTGAGTCTTCACATATACACTGCTACTTGGCTGATGATCGTAGATATAAACCAAACGGGTTCCCAGAAGCTGCACGGCCTGAAACTCAACCGGAAGTAACAACCATGTGATTTCACAATAAGCCCATGCAGGCCTGAGAGAACCGGAGACGCTTACGCGATAAGAGGACCAGTTTAATAAACACTACCCAGGAAAACCAGAAGTGACAAACTTGAGTTTTCACAGCAGTTGTGGTGGCTGGTTCCGCAGAGCTGGAAAGCATCAAAGACATTTTCCGTGATGGCCTGCTTCTTTTTGTGGTCATTGACCTGTTTCGGGCGTTCGCCCATCTTCAGGATGCGTTTTTCAGACAGTGTGATAACACAGACTTGCACAGAGTGAAAGATACTGAATTTGCTCTGTGCAAGTCTGTGTTATTACACTGTCTGAAAAACGCATCCTGAAGATGGGCGAACGCCCGAAACCGGTCGATGACCACAAAATGAAGCAGGCTATCACGGAAAATGTCTCTGTTAGGTTTTCACAATTAAGGGCAACTGAACTGGCATGAATTTTATAGACAGATTTACTACTTAGAGTGCTGCATTATTTGTAGTCAACGACAGAATGTGCGAGTTATGAGATCGTTGCCTAACACAATGCAAACCGTACTAATAAATCAATTTCGAGTTTCAAGGAATCGATTACCGGCATAGACCAGCTAATTCTACGACGTTGAGCTTTTCTCCTAGGGCAATCACATTTATTTTAAACTTTTTTGGGGAATTTGGATTTCAGGGTGGTTAAATTGTATTCCAGGGAGGCACACCATAAATCTTATTTTTCGATCAGACTGCCTTAATGCCAAACATCGATCCCTATTTTGTGTCCATTCCTCACGGTTTATCCAATCCTCTTTCCACAGACTTCTTCTCATCATCTTCTCTTCTACATCTTCTAACCAGTTCTTATTCGGACGTCCGCATTTCCATCTTCCAACTGAAACATACTGGAGCATCTTTCCAGTATCTTTCCTCTCTCATTCACATTATATGACCAGACCCATAACAATCATCTGGTACCAATGGTTCTTTTATATTAGCTTTCTTCCTATCCCGCTATTGGGCATATAATGCAATTCTAGGCTCCCAATAGGAAGAATTAAACATTCATTTCTTGTGGTATTTTACCCGTCGTAGAATGCATATTTATTTTGTTACTGACAGGTTTCGGATTTTCATCCATCGTCAGAGTAAATCTATCCATTTCGTGCAAAGAGTTCATTTCAAATGCAATGTTTTCGTTTCATTCGACACTTGTGGTTTGTACTTTTCAAGTTTATGGATTAAGCAGTCAGAAATTAAATTATTTTTTAATTAATGGCAAAGAATTGGTCAAGTATTTTTCTAAATTATTTAAAGGAGAATGAATTCAATTTTTGAATGGAATGCTAACTATTTGTAGAAATAAATGGATCATGTGAATCCTACGAGTATATCACCCTCCCGCAGATACAAACTACAAGTGTCGAGTGTCGAAAACATTGCGTTTAAAAAGTAAACTCTCCCGATTATAGATTCTGACGATGAATGAAAATCCGATAGCGGTCAGGAACAAAATAAATATGCATGCTATGACGGATAAAATATCAGATGTTACCCAACATTGCGGACCCATCCACATAATCTATAATTTATTGGTTTGAAGATTGACTTGTTTGTTCCTGAATTGCATCTCATCTCCAAATATGGACTCCCATTCCAGCAAATTTGCCCTGCCCTCAAACCTTTTTTTACATCTGAATCTATAGGACAACTGATTTTCAATCTTACCAAATGTTCTGGCTTCTTTAGAGAGGGCTCTCTACTTATAAAATCTATGGCGCAACAGCCCATAAAGGGCTAAGGCTTGCCACGGCGATTTTTATTGGAAGACGTGAGGTAAAAGCACGACGCAGTTCCCTCGCCGTTTATAAGTTCCTACCTTCGCTACCTAGGTGCGCTACCACCAACTGTAGCTTCCCACTTTTTCTCACGATGCTGGGTCAACGCTGACTTTGCTCTCACGGTAATCGAACCGAATCGAATCCTCGCACTAAAGGGGAGTGCGCTATCCAGCGCGGGAGAACAGACCTTAATTTAGGCCTGCAAAAAATATTGCCTCAACAAATACTGTGTCATACACGAGACGATCATAAACGATCACAAACGAGACGTCACAACTGGGCGATGGTAACAATATGGTCCATGCATGACCATCTTTCCCCTAAAGCCTTCTGGTTCTTCTACTATCTCTTTCTTACTAGCTCTATTTCAAGTATTCCATTGAAACAATAGTGGGTCCTAATTCAAATAATTCTATGCGAATTCCCCTAAGGCTCGGGGCTTTCTGGTTGTACATCTACTTCTTCCACTGATATAGGATCCATATGATCCATTTATTTCTACAAATCGTTAGCGTTCCATTCAAAAATTGAATTCTTTCTTCTTTAAAAAATTTAAAAAAATACTTGACTCATTCTTTGCCACTAATTAAAAAATAATTTAATTTCTCTCTGACTAGTCTGGTGGGTGCTTACTTAATCCATAAACCTGAAAAGTGTAAATACGGGACTAGAAATAAGACTTTTTAACAATTTACAATAAACTATCTGAAAAAAAAATCTGGTGTGAAACACTCACAGAACTTTCTCTTACTCCAGTTCTCAAAATTATAATTGACAAATTTTATAGTTTGTGTACCAAATTTAATGAAATTTGTCGAAAACTGAAAAAAACTATTCAGTAAAAGCGCACTTCTGGTTTACTGATTTTTCTTCACACCCGGACGAACCTGGCCAACTATTTATTTCTAATTAATTTCATTTGGATGATAGAGTTGTTGTATAATCAAGTATGATACCACCTTAGAGGAAGCTGTAACCCTACCCATCTCCTAAAAGTGCCCTTAAGTGAATTTTCACAGAGAAATGTCTTAAATAAATGATGTAGATCTTTGCATGTTTAGTTTATATAAGAATTTTCAAGAAAATAGTCGAAGCCACTTTTTGATAAAATCTTGAAAAAGTGAAAAAAATCACTTAGTAAACTGGTAAAGTAAACCCGCTTCCGGTTATCCGATTTTTCTCAAACTCGGAAATTCAACAACATATTTAATTCTAATTAACATTATTTAAATGACCGAATTGTGTAATAACCTGAAATAGCACTTTAGAGGGTAACCTAACCCTACCCCTTCCCCAGAAGGGCCCTTAAATCAATTTTCCCAGAGAAATGTTTCAAATAAAAGTTGTAGCTCCTTGTATATGTAGTTGATGTATCAAGTTTGAAGAAAAATCCTTGCGAGTCATTTTTGAGAAAAACGCAAAAAAGTAAAAAAGTCAACTAGTAAAGTGGTACTTCCGGTTGAGGAATTTTGACAGATAACGCACCGTCAGCTCGCATGGTGATACCTAAACGGAATATTAAGTTTCAGTTTTTTACGATTTTTCGTTTTTGAGCTATGCTGTTCACATACACACACACACACAGAGACCATTTGCTAAAAACCACTTTTTTGGACTCAGGGGACCTCAAAACGGATATTTCCGGTGAAAACTCGATATCGAAAATTTGAAACGATTACAATACTTCCTCTTGCTAGGAGTAAGAGAATGTAATAATAATAAAAGAAAAGAAAGTATTAATATTTAGTAACATTTCTAATAATATATGAATGAAGAAGAGTTGTGTGATAAAACTTGGTATAAATATATTAGCAAGTGTCATGTACGTTTGGATATAACTCAGAATGTAACATGTGATCACGTGCGGCCAGCCGAACTATTGGCAACCAGAACTTGAGAAACAAGGGGAGACACGATGGAAAAAAAAAAACATTCTAGAAATGAGAGGGAACAAGAGGGGAAGAGAACTGTGAATGTGCAAATGGAATCTTGCTAAAGATAAATGTGACAACTAAAGCCAAACGCCTATAAGCCTTCATAAATTAAAGATACTTTTTTTTTTTTTTTTTAAGAAAAAAGAAGAAAACAAAAAATTGTACCAGTTTGAAATGTAAATTTGTTTTTATAACAGATAAATAATTAGGGAGCAAGATATATATATATATGTGTGTGTGTGTGTGTAAAAAAAAAAAAAAAAAAAAGGACAAATGGACTTTCAAGATTACTGCTGTGTTCAGTCATCAAACAGACAAAATATTTAAATGTAAAATTGCTTTAAACAATATTTTGATATGAATGCTTTTAAGAGGTTTCTTGTAAACACAATTTTAAGTTGAATAAAATAAATTAGCTACTACAGTAGTTATTGAGAGGGTTCACATCAGTTTGCATGTTTTTAATTAATTTTTCTCTTTCGAACTATTAGGGGCGATTTAATCATTATGTGATGTTTTAATACTAAACATCATAATCTATATTTAATAAATGATTAGTGTTTTACAAAGCCATTGAAATTAGATTTGTCAAATTCATGTACTATATTTTCCAAATTAAAGTAATCCCATAAAATACAACATACAGATTAATGTAGGGGTAGTGAACCCCCACCACGCATCAGAGAGAAAGAGCCCCTCTCGAGAGAGAGAGGAGAGGAGAGGCCAGTTGGATATATATACGAGAGACAGAGTCAAAAAAAAGGATATTCTGTTCACAGTCTCACACTTGAATTGTACACATCGTTTAGCCACGTCAGTCAGTCTGTTCAGTTCTTGTAGTGTAAAGTATACAGTCCACGTCAGTCAGTCATATACATATATATCAATTATATATCTTATACCGATATTGAGGTGTTATTTATCTATCAACATCTACAACCAACATCTCCTCCTACAACCATTACATTAATATCACAAATAGGGCCTGGAAAATGTTACGTTCCTCTTACTTCTTTGTATAAAGGAAGTATTGCTGTCGTGTAAAATTTTTGAAATCGAATTTTCACCGGAAATAGTTTCAAGGTTCCGTTGAGTACGATAAAATTGTTTTTAATGAAAGGTCTGTGTGTATGTGTGTGTTTTTGTGAACAATATGTCAAAATACAACAAAAATTGCAGGAAGACTAAATTTACTATTCCATTTAGATAATGCCACCGCATCTGTGACACGAAGTTTTCGGGTAATATCCATCAACCACGAGTTCGACTTTACTGAATTTATTTTTCAATTTTTTTTGCGATTTTCTCGAATGATTTTCCTTAAATTTTGTAAACTATATGCATACTAGAAATACTTATAACTTTTATTTCAAACATTTTCCACAAGGAAAACTTGATTATTGGGGGTTTTAGAAAGGAAAAGTACCAGCTCAGTACAATGTATAGTTCTGACACCTCTGTAATATTAATATCCATTAGGGTATGTCCACACTTGTGCACTTTCCTCTTCCTCTTCCCTGCAACTTGCGCTTCTTCTTTCCATTTCAACATACCTTTCGATCATGCCTCTTGAAGCATTCAATTTGTTGTCCACATTTCATCCGTTCAGTGTGCATTTCATCAATGGATTCAGAAAGCTGTTTGTGCAGGTTACCTGTTTTTGAAAAGTGCACGAAATAGAAAAAAGCAGCGGGCCCTCATCATGTTATAAAACCATTTGCAACTGACCTTAATAAGGGCTCGCTGAAAAGAGAATTTAATTACAGGCTATCGAGAGGCAGGAGAATCGTTGAAAACGTGCTTTTGGATTGATGGGGCGCCAGCGTTCAGAATTTTTCGTAAGCCTATAGAAATTACTGTGATTGGGACTGTGATTGATATAGTGTTAATTTGTCTTCAGCTTCATAATTTTCTCCGGGCGTAGCCGGAGGCAGCAAGACAGTATTCACCTCCTGGAAGTTTTGATCACGAGGATGAAAGCACTGGTGAAGTTATTTAAGGCACATGGAGAGAAGTTACTTCCAGTGATAATGGTATGAGACCTTTACAACAAGTACCACGAAGAACAAGCATCACTTCTCTCACTTTTGTTGGCCTATAATTGTGAATTTACATTCCACAAAACTGTTTGAATACGATAATCTTCTATAAAATCAAGTTTCTCTTGATTACAGACATAATCAGAAATCTGCTGTCGGAGATTATAATTAATAATAATAGTTGAATAATATCAATTACAAATAAAATTATTATTAAAATAATAATTAAATAATATTTAAAATTAATTATATAATATAATATATAACCTATAAAATAATCACACAACACGTAGCGAGATCAACAAGACGCACAGAATGTTGAACGAAAATCCAAATAGTTGGATTCACGTGCGCTGTGGCTGCGTCATGAAAATAAGGCCCATTCAACTTCCATGAGGTATGCAATAACGCATGCCTCGCGTTCATCATACCGTGCACTATGACGCATGCCTCTCTTGAAAGAAAAGTTGCACCAGTGTGGACATACCAGAAACATTCCTACAATTCCAAATTTGAAGAAAATCGATTAACCTACTATTTTACAGAATAGACTGTTGATTTATTTTTTTTTGGAATTTTCTCGAAAATGACTTATGATTTCAAGCAAGCAAAAAAATTAGTTGGCTGGGGCCAAAGAAGAAACTTATTATTTTGAAAAAGTTTATTCGACGTTTCCGGACACCTTTGGTGTCCTTCTTCCTCAGGAACTACAAAAAACAAAAAATACAGAAACACGAAATTGTATGATAAAAATTAGAACATTTCACGATTAAACAATATTAAAAAGATTATGATACCTGTTAAGGACGAATGGAGAGTTAAATGTTGGAGGAGTTTATTTATTGTTTGTCCTTAACAGGTATCATATCTTTTTAATATTGTTTAATCGTGAAATTTTCTAATTTTTAT
Organism: Triatoma infestans; assembly: GCA_011037195.1. Taxonomy (NCBI): domain Eukaryota; kingdom Metazoa; phylum Arthropoda; class Insecta; order Hemiptera; family Reduviidae; genus Triatoma; species Triatoma infestans. The sequence continues at coordinate 17,454 of JAAEAF010004182.1, forward strand.
CATACAATTTTCTGTATTTCTGTATTTTTTGTTTATGTAGTCCCTTAGGAAGGACATCAAAGATATCCGAAACGACGAATAAACTTTTAAAAATAAAAGGTTTCTTCTTTAGCCCCAGCCAAGTAATTTTCTGTTTGTTTGATTAATAATACCAAACATAACTATTGTTTATATTGACTTTTTTTTTCTTTTTTTAATTTAAGGCGCGTCAACATCTATGGTCATTGGCGCCCGGAGCCTTCTCAGTGCTACAGACAATACTGTCCATTACCGGACAGTGAGCTGTAGAGGCTCCTAGGAAGAAAAAACCTAATCTAAGAGTCGCACAGCTGGACTCGAACCCGGGTCTTCCGCGTGGGAGTCTAGTACGCTAACCACTTAGCTATTCCCTTCCCTTTATATTGACTTATGATTTCCTTTAAACATGGAATACCAACTGCACAGATATATATAAAACTATCTCTTTAATTGTGTAACTTTTTATGAAGAAAAAGAAATGTTTTTAGGTGGGTTGTCCAGGAATCTGATCTATTAATATTCAAATGTGTTTGTTCAAATTGCACTTATCCCCTCACTACGTGTATATAACTACCTGCTAGGACACATGAGCAGAGATTTTCATATTGTCAATATTATTTTAATATTGACCTGTATTTTTTACAAATACTGTGTATAGACTGTGTTTTGATTATTTCTAATCATCTTTCTCTGAAATAAGTTAAACTTTGACTCGAACAATTGTAATGATCTGGTATTTTATCCGATGTAGCATGCATTTTCCTTTTATTCCTGACCGGTTTTGGATTTTCATGCATTGTCAAAGCAAATTCACCAAGTTCGAGTAGAGAGTTCACTTCAACGCAATGTTTCTGTTACACTCACACTTGTTGGTTGTATATATGTGCGGGAGGTTATAAGGTTATGTTACTATGTGTGTGTTTAATGACAAAGTGGAATTATAATAAATTATAGACATTAGAAAATGGTATATAATAAATAGTGCATGTTTTGAAGAATACTTCTTTATAACTAAATTTCAGTTAGAGTTTATTTTATAACTAAAATTTAGTCAATTCTATAACTAAAATTTAGTTATAAAGTATTCTTCAAAAAATGCTATTTATTATATACTATTTTCTAATGTTTAATCATAATTTATAATAACTCCACTTTGTCATTAAACATACACACATAGTAACACATAACCTCCCCACCCACATATATGCAACCAACAAGTGTGAGTGTAACAGAAACATTATGTTGACGTGTACTCTCTAAACGAACTTGGTGAATTTGTTCTGACGACGGATGAAAAGCCGAAACAGGTCAGGAATAAAAGGATTATGCATGCTACGTCGGATAAAATACCAGATTATTATCCAGCATTGCGGACCCATCCACATATTCAACAATTGTAAAGATGTTCATGCGGAATTGATAAGTATGCTGTGTTTGTTGAGCAACTGAATATAATTGAGCAACCACACATTTCGCACTTTTTTTTGTGTGTGAAAATGTGTGTTTCCCCTCTCCAGAAAAATGATAAAAATCAATTTTTTGGAAAAAAATGTGTTAAATAAAAGTGATACATCTGAACAGTACTTAGTATAATAAGTTTAAAGAAAAGCTTTATAAGCCGGTTTTAAGGAAATCACGAAAAATTTGAAAACAAAATTCAACTTCCGGTTGACGACTTTCAACCGAATCATTCAAGTCTGGGGCCACTAGTGGTACGGAATATCTATCACGGATATCTATAATAACACACACACACACACACACACACACACATCATGCAATACTCACTAATAAAAATATCTTCAGCAATAGAAATTAATCAGAAAACCGGTTCAGGTGTTTCCATGTAGCCAATTATTAATGTACATATAAAATAGTTTTCTGTCAATTCTCTCTCTACATGTAATAAAAATTTAATTATACCCCATAAGTTTTATACTAAAGATTTTATAGCAGTATAGTTCTTTCTTTAATTCATCACATAAATAGATAAACATTTACTGTTTATATTTACATAAAACTATATTTACTGGTTACTTTTACTGTTTGTTTGATTAATAAACTTTCTTGTTTTTTTTTAAATACACGATGGATAAAATTTGGTTAATTTCTCCGACAAACTAGGCAATATGTTCAGTATTACCTAGAAACGTATAATGGAGATCCAAATAAATCAATATGTCCAACTAATGAGAAAATATATTTGAATTCTCCTTTTTTAAAAGCAAATATTTTTTTTTTTTTTTAAAGTCTATTACAGTATTTAAACCGGAAACTTCTGAAATATTTAACCATCCTCATTCGTAAATTCATCAGATTACATAAATGGAGAACCACAAAATATCTCTCTTATAAGTAATTAAATCATGTGGAAAAAATGAAAACAAATACTTAAATATTTAAATAAAAAGAAAGAAAGAGAAAAAAAAACTTATACCCTACATTTATAGAACTGACCACAACCGCGATGGTTATCGGAAATCGAAAACAATGCAACAGGTTGGCTATAGACAAAGAGGAGCAAATACTTGCACTGGTATTATAATATTTATTTTTTGTTTAGTTATTGCAGGGGTCGTCCAGAGCCATTTAAGCACATCTCTGAGCGTCTGCCTCGAGTGATAACAGTACCTTTCTTTAGTATTAATTACATTAGAATAATGGTAAGAACTATTGTAATACATTAATATGTTTGTAATCATTAATACTTGCCTATTGATTATGAACAAAAGATTCCTGCCTTTCGTCAGGCTACAAACATACTATAAAGAGTAAAAGTGAACTTTTATTAGGAATCATCAAAATCAACAATCAAAAATTTTAAATTAAAAAAAAAAATCTGGTGTGAAATAAATCATTCAGTAAAGTGGTAAAGTAAACGTACTTCCGGTTATCCGATTTTTTTTTGAACTCGGAATTTCAACAACATATTTAATTCTAATAAACGTTATTTAGATGACAGAATTGTCTAATAAACTGAAATAGTACTTTAGATGGAAACCTAACCCCACCCCTCCCTCCCCCAAAAGTGCCCTTAAATGCATTTTCCTGGAGAAATGTTTCAAATTAAAGTTGTATCACTTTGTATGTGTGGTTGATATATCAAGTTTAAAGAAAATCGTAGGAGCCATTTTTGAGAAAATCGCAAAAAAGTAAAAAGTCCAACTAGTAAAGTGGTACTTCCGGTTGAGGAATTTTGACAGATAACGTATTGTCAGATCCCATGGTGACACCTAAACAAAATATCAACTTTCAACTTTCTACGGTTTTTCGTTTTTGAGCTATGCTGTTCACATACATACATACATACATACATATATATATATATATATAGACAATTTGCTAAAAACCACTTTTTTGGACTCAGGGGACCTCAAAACGGATATTTCCGGTGAAAACTCGATATCGAAAATTTGACACGATTACAATACTTCCTTCTTACTAGGAGTAAGAGAAAGTAAAAAGTAGACTAAATTTAAACTGTCACAGACACAAAGTAAAATTTTTGTTGAATCAATAAGAGTACAATTTCAAATTATGGGACTAAAGCACAAGGGATATAAGCGCAACACAATGTATATGGCAACTTATGGCTCCTGTGCTCTAAACCCTTCATAATATCTTCGTTTACTCAACTAACCATTAAGTAAGCCCACCATTTTACATGTTGGTTTTACATATCAATAAACAAAAAGTAAAAAATAAAAATTAAAAAAAACCACAATGCTTGTCATGTGCCATCCCCGGCTAGTGTAGACCCGGTTCTAGTAAGAAAGCTAACTGAAGAGCGCTAATGAGCACAGTTGTCGATACGCAAAAGACAAACAAACAAACAATATATGTTTCTCTTACTCCTCTAATTACAATTATAATATATAATAATAGGATAAATTTTCTTTAAAATCCAAATATTAATATTTGTCCTACCATAAATTTAGAGAAGGTTGAAGAACAATCAAGTGGCAACCAACCAAAGGAGGCAGTTAGAGAATTGTTTACACTGTAGAGAACGCGAATAATGTTTAACAAACACAACATTTGACAGACAGAATAATAAATTCCTCAACTGCAGAGCTACTGGAAGTGGGGGAAAAAAAAAAACACAAATTTGAATTCTTACGTCACCTTAGAACACCCTAGAAACAATTGTTTCAGAAAAATGTTTCAAATAAAAGTGATAGATTTATAATATCTGTGTAGTTAGTATTCCAAGTTTTGAAGGAAATCGCTATTGTCGTTTTCGAGAATGTTCCAAAAAAATTCAAAAACTATCCTTTAATATCGCCATTCCGGTTAACCGATGTAGACAGTATTGAAGTGGCACTTTAGAAGATATCTTAACCCTACTGTTTCTCCTAAAACTCCCCCCCTACCAAAAAAAAAATCAATTTTCCCGAGAAAATGTCTCAAATAAAAGTGATAGGTATTTAAACGAAGTTAAAGAAAATCGTTGGAACCGTTTTCGAAAAAAATCACACAACACTAAAACAAATCCATTCGGTAAAGTAGATTTGATGGATTTTGCCTGAAAACTTCTGTGTGATTTGCGAGATCAGTGGTAATACCTAAACGGAATAACAAAGCTTGACCTTCTTGCGGTTTTTTTTGGTTTACAAGATATTCTGTTAAAAAAACACAAACAAACAAACATAGACCATTCGCTTAAGATATTTTTCCCCACTTACTGAGAGTAAGAGAAAGTAAAAAAATTCAATCAAGCATTACAAGTGATATTATATTACGTATACTGTGATCTAGTTAGCTGCACTTTGTACCTTATTAGTAAAGGTTTAAATGCTAGCAAGTATGAATTTTTTTTACCCATTTCAGTAACTTTGGAGTGGGGTGACAAAGAAAAATAATATTACATTTAACAGTTCTTCACAACGTGGGCAGATCAAATTTGAGTCCCCGTACTCGTATAATTCGTATAATGGTAGGTCTGGAGCTGCGGTCTATTTTGAGACCAAAGATCATACGACAGTATCTCTTGGTGAATGGACCACGGTCTTCCAGACTGAGGTTTATGCTATTCTGTGTTGTGTTTTGGATGAGAGGGTACGTAACACTAACGTAAAAGGTGTTTGTATCTGCTCTGACAGCCAGGCTGCGTTGAAGGCGCTGAGTTCATGCGTCTTCACTTCCAGGTTGGTGTTAGAATGTTCAAAAAGACTGGAGAGCTTTCTTCTCTGAAGGATGTGCTTCTAGTATGGGTGCCAGGTCACATGGGAATTTTTGGAAATGAGCAGGTGGATAGGTTTGCCAAATTAGGCGCCTCTCTTCCTTTCATTGGTCCCGAGCCTGCTGTTGGCGTGTCTTCTGGCACATGTCTGTCAGGCTTCCAGACATGAACAGCTTCACAGCATTCATCCTTATGGATGAGCTCAGTTGGTTTTCGGCAGTCCAAAATGCTCATCGGAGGGGTCCGGGACAAGGCCATTACTGAGACGTTGCTGTGTTTTTCACGGAGCGCTCTCAGGCATCTGGTTGGATCTCTTATTGGACATTGTGGTTTAAGAAGACATCTCTACATAATGGGGTCATGCCGGATCCATTTTGTAGAGTCTGTGAGACAGAGGTGGAACCACCCATCCATCTTTTGACTGATTGCTTGGGTTGTGAGGAAATTAGGTTTAGGACGTTTGGTCGGAATAGGATGTCTGTGGAAGAGCTTAGGCTATTGTATTTCCGCTTAAGGTTATTGTCCGATTTATTCGGACTGCGGTGAATCTTAGATGGATTAGATCCGGATCTGGATTTTTGTTATAGACCCGGCTTGTTGTTGTTTTTCTTGGGGTAGCTATATGGGCCCAGTGAAGCTTTGGATAGCGTAGGGTTTCCCTCCCCCACAGACAAATAATAATAATAATTCGTATAGCAGCGCGATTAAAGCAGTGGCAGCCCGGATCAGAAGAAACCCTCTTGGAAAACAAAACAAAAAAAATCAAGTCTTGCGAGATAGGCATCTCAGACAGGCTTAGGTCAAGACTCATTAAAAGCGATCTGGGGATGAATGCTTATCGGAGAAGTACAGGTCAGACACTGACAACTGCTATAAAGCTTTTACGAACACAGACTTCAAAGTCAAATTTGTTTATTACTGAAAAGTATTCAATATAGAGGAAAACTTAAACCGCCAAATGATAGCATATGAACACCTCCAGAAAAAGCACAGGAAGTGACGGGTAGAATTGAAAGAGGGCATCATCCATTGCTTTATGCTTTGGTGGAGAGTGAGCTATCAGAAGACAACAGAAATCCATTTTTTGTGAAAAAGTATGTTAAAATTTGAGGTCGACAAATTTATTTCTAGAAATAGTTTTGGCAATGGGGTGAGCTAACAGCTTTCAGGTATCAAACCTGTTGTGAAATCGCTAAATCAAAGCCTTTCTTCACGTACACCTTAGATGTTTCAGCAATATTCAGCACCTCTGCCTACAATGTGAGGTCCGTCCAAGAGTGGCTAAGACTAAATGTTCCTTTGAGTTTTTTTACTGCTACATATTAGCACTCAGAAAGCCCAGACTCAAGCACGTGGACTAAGTCACATCTTGAGAGAATACCCTTGTCAAAGGCAACATTCTAATCTAATCGAACTTATAAGAGTCTTTAGTGCGGACAACTCGCAATTTTCCTCTAGAAATGCTGCTTAATTCGATCTAGATTAGCCCAAAGAGTCTTAAAGCGTGCATTAAGTCTAGAGGTGGATATTTTGAATAATTCATTAATACATATATATATATATATATATATAAAATAAAAGTTTTATTTTATATCAACCAGGTGAGTTTTATCTCCTATTTAAACTGTAATATTTATTGGAGGGCAGGATATTACAGGATATTAATTATACTGAAATAAGGGGAGCCCCATTAAAACTCATAACCAATCTTTCCCACAGAATCTCCTTAAAACAAGTAATCAGTAAAATTTTTTCAAATACAACTGATATAGGCCTCTGAATGTACAGTTAGTTTCCAAACTAATTTTAAAGTAAAACATTGGAGCCGTTTTCTACGAAAAATCGGACGTCACTTCTGATGGGTCGATTTGAGACTGAAAACACTCCTGGGTCCCTTTATGCTATGTAAACTAAATTGAATTGAATTAGAAGGTTTGAATTTTCATGTTTATATTGTAATGTTTGGTGAAATGATGGACATACTAAACTCACTATTGCACGTTACACACAAATTATTTGTATTTACGAACTTTGCGGGGAAAAGGAGTATACAGAGGATAGAATTACCGAGTGGCAGTATTTTTCTTTGCTGGTGCTGGTAGAATGGAACCACTGGGTAATTTGAATCGCTTGAAGAGCAAGTTGGCTAACTGAAATCTTGATTGTCCCGTCATTAGCTGGTGTGGCTAACTTGGATAACGTTTTCTGGCCTATAAAAGGGCTTTTGGCAGAAAACGAATTGTGACAGCGGACTGCTTATTGCAATCAGTTTTTTAAACAATCTTTGAGATTTGTATACTACATTCCTCAATAGCAGTAAGCTTTACATACTGGATAGGCTATTTTATTCTTGATCTCAAGTAACTTCGAGTGTTCCTTGTTTTATTTTAAGCGTCAACCAATTGAGGTCCACCCATTTGTGTCTCTCATCTGTGTTGAGATGAGCCATCTTAAACTTCAGCACCATTTCCAGATTAATTTCTCTAAGAAATCTTAAAATCTGAAAAGCTTCTTTGGAAGATAAATCCTTCCCCAACATCTGAGAAGTGCCAAGGCTCCTAAATATCCTGTGAATGAGAGCAGCGCATTTTTGCACAGGAGGTGTATTGGAGTCTCCTCTAGATCCCCACAGAAACTGCAGATGCTATCACGTCCTAGGCATAACTTCTTTAAGTGTCCCCTGAGCCTACAATGTCCCGTGGACAATGACAATGAGGAACCTCATCAATATGCAAAGCCTATTTCTGCTCAAATTGATGCAGACCTCTCAATTTCTCCGTCGTAACTTGCCCAGACAACTCTTAGCCGGCCTCAGTCCTGTAAGGGTTCTCTAGTGCAATGTTCTTTTGATACTCAAGATTGTTCTTATGACTTTTAAAATCTTGAGTATTGATATTACGAACCTTTTTAAGCCATCGAATTGCTGGACATTATGTCCTAACTACTGGTAGGAGCTAGAGATAGCTCCTATGAGGAAGGGCGTAGCTGAAGTGCGTAGCTGGTAGCGCTTTTACGGTTGGTATCGGCAATAATGAATTCAGCGCTTATGTATTCCTCAATAAGAGCTTATGTTACATCGCATAGATATACACATCGTATTTTTCGAGGTGCGAACCCTAAAAATTTTTATTTGATGAAAGATGAATTTCGAAAATTATGCACTTACATGTAGTACAGACTTAAGACCAATCAGGTACTATCATTATATACTATCATATTTTGTTCCATAAGAGAAATTATGCGTTTCTACAGTGACATTTATTAAGGAAAAAAGGAACAAATATATATAAACGCTGACTTATTTACGGTCAAATCGAAGTACGATCCATCACTGAGAAAGTCATCCGGTCTAAGTCGAGAACCGTCTGTATTACACCCAAGCCTGATTTTAAAGTTTCTCTTATTGTGAGAGAAACAAACAACATAAACTGTGGATTAGTTACATAAGTGACCATTATCGCGATCTTTTTAAAGCAGAGTCCAGACTTCAGAGACATTTTCCGTGATAGCCTGCTTCATTTTGTGGTCATCGACCGGTTTCGGGCGTTCGCCCATCATCAGGTGTTTTTGTTGAACAGTGTAGTAACACAGACTTGCACAGAGCAAATACAGTTGATACATTCTGACGTGTAGGAGTCCATGTTATTACAATGTTTAACAAAAAACATCCTGAATGGGCGAACGCCCGAAACCGGTCAATGACCCCAAAATGAAGCAAGGCTATCACGGAAAATGTCTCTGATGATTTCCAGCTCTGCGGTACCAACCACTACAACAGAATCCAGACTGTTGTTAATGTATGAAGCAATGTTGCCTTATAGTACGTGCAAATAAGACAAATCTTTTCAAGTTTTTTGAACACAATTGCTGGCTAATATTCAGTAAAAAGAGATTGCCGACATAGCAAATTGGAAAAACAAATGTAGCTTAAACTCAAAATAAAAGATCCTTAAAATTTATATACAAACAAGAAAAAAAAATTGGCAAAATTATAAATAAAAAATGAGGAACGTAATGGAAACATGTGGCGTTGCGGCGCGCGAGAAGGCAAAGTTTAGGGGGAAAAGGTGAGTGTGGCGGCAGCATAGGAAGATGAGGAGGGCGAATGTGCACCCAACAGCCCACTAGGGAAGTGTGGTGAAGTTTCGCGGTCCTGAATATCGATCTTCTCTCTCGCACTCTCTCTCTCTCTCTCTGCGTTTTTGTGTGTGTGTAACTCAAGTGAAGCGAGATAGTGGAAGGGAATGAAAGAGGAACGTTGGTTGAAGAAGAAGAAGAAGAAGAAAGTAGTAGTAAAACAGAATAACAGACAGAGATAGAATGATAGGTAGAAGAGGTGAGCAAATGAGCCCTCTCCCATGGGAACCTGGGGATAGTGAGGCAGCTACACACGCAAGGCGGGAAGGTGGGTTAGAAGAGGCAACACTGAAGGTGGGCAGGAACGATGAAGCTGGCAGTGAGGAGGTGTGGTGCTCACTGAAAGAACCCAAACCATACTAACTGTGAAGGAGGAGGGGTTATGTCTACCCATACTCCTCATTTTAACTTCGTTCTTCCAGACTTCTCTTCTCTTCATTCATCCCAGGATTCCCTCATATTTCTCCAGTTATTCCCTACTTCCTTTCTCACTGGTTCTATAGCAAGAAGGAACCTGAAGGAGTTTCATTTTTTTTTTTTTATTAATTAACTTCACAAGTTTAGTTGCCAGCAAACCAATCAAAATTGCAGCCAAATGCAATATACTCGTACTGCATTCAAAGTAAAATATAAAATTAAAAGAATTGCAAAAATGTTACAACGCATACAGAAATAAAAGAACAAAAGCACGCCCTCGCATTAAACGGTACTACTCCTCTTAATGTTTATATATATATATATATATATCTGACACCCAGTCGCACATATATTCTTTCTCTCTCTGCACTGATCAATACCATCTCGGTTTAGCCTTGGCCAACACTTTAAACATATCCACCCTATACTAGCATGCAACCTCTATTTTAATGAAATATTACACCATTTTTTTAACTTTTCTATTGGAGACATAACAACAAACGAGCCTCTTAACTTCAAGGCCTATCATGTTTCTGTGCAGGCTTATATATCAATGGTACAAGAATGATCAAAATATCTGGAGTGGTGTAGAGCAAAAAAATTCCAATAACTGCTATCCGAGTCTCATCAATATCGGATCACCGCTCAAAGACCGAAACATGTTACGCTCAAACACCGAAAAGGCTCATTGAGCTAAAAAAACAGCTCACAACGCGTTGTAGTCACTGTAAAATATTCACATCACGAAATTCGTGTTACGGCTCTTATGAAAACGCTCACGACGCGTTGTGGCAATCACAGAAAGACCACGTAGCGAAATTCGTGTCGTGGCTATCATGACGCGTTCTGAGCACTAGTTGGTGTAACCATATCACGACGGACTGGTTGTAACTTGTCGGCTTGAGTACAACGATGCATTAAAACAACAGTAGAGTTGTTTATTCATTTCTTGTCTGAGGGTGAACATTTCTTATCTGTTTCTGAGGGTAATATGGTTCCATCAGCGCTAACCATGACCAATAAAAAAGAAGTGTTTTATGATAAATTACGTGAGTATGTGGAAAGAAGCACTGATCGCAGTTTTATCATGAGTACAGAAAAATATGAAATATTACTTAATGAAACAAAACAGTCTCAGCTTCTTAAAAAAAAAAAAAAACAACAAAAAAAAAAAAAAAAAAAAAAAAAAAAAAAAAAAAAAAAAAAAAAAAAACCAGTCTCTATCTTCAAAGCAGTATCGTCGTCTCTTAAACGATATGATGTCTTAAAAATTGGTGACACTGAAAAATTGGTTGAAGCTGGAGCAGCAGATAGCACAAGTTCAAAAATCCGTTACTTCTGCAAAACAGATGAACATGGTTCTAATATGGTTCCATATGCGTCATGGCTTTTATTCATCAGCAGAATGCGTTGTGGTCGTATAGCATGATAACCACGACACAAATTTCGCTATGTGGTCTTTCTGTGATTGCGACAACGCGTCGTGAGCGTTTTCATAAGAGCCATAACACGAATTTCACGATGTGGATGTTTTACAGTGACCACAACGCAATGTGAGTTGTTTTTTCGGTCAATGAGCATTTTTTGGTCTTTGAGCCTAACATATACAGGGTGTCCCAAGGTATATGGATAACGACTTTTTCTCGGAAACTAAGATAGCTAGAAAAAAACTAAAAAATACGTGTCCCCGTAGTTTTTTTGTTAGAAATCCAAATTTAATTTGCAAATTTGTTTTGGTGCTTCGAGAAGCGAGATACAGGCACCAACTTCATTTTTTCAAATGGGGAGGTGTGGTTTTTATTTAAGAAATAGATTCCTCTATTTTTTGTAAGAAAAATTTACTTGAACGGTTTTTTTCTTTGAGCGATATTTTACAAGTTATGAATGAAAACATGATTCCTATAAGAAATTTCAAAATGATATTATAACGGTTTTTTGATTGAATAAGAAGAAAAGTACTATTTTATTATAAATTTTACTCCTAATTAATTACAGACCTTGCTCGAACTTTGATCTGTAAAAAAGCATACACTTACCACCAAAGAAATACATCTCTAATGGTGGAAGCCAGTTCGAACAAGATCTGTAATTACATGAGGAGTAAAATTTATAATAAAATAGTAATTTTCTAACATAAATAACGAGATGGTACGGAGTGGTCTGTTACTGAGTCGTAGCAACTCTCCAACACCTAAACTTCAGAATCCAACGCGCAGTACTCCTTGTAGTGTTACGAGTGCCTGCCTCACCAAACAAATCTGCACATCTCATCTCATGGGGTAACTTGTTTATTATAAGTGGATAAGTAGAATTCGCCCGTATCTTGAAACTTGTATTTTTAGTAGCGTAACACCACAGCATACAGCTGAAAATTGTTCCAAAAGTGGTTAGCCCAATAATAGTTAGTATATTATTTTTTTTTTAAACTCCACGAAGAATACCGAAAAAATGTCGTTTGGAAAACTCTCGATTAATTTTTTTTTTTTTGAAAGGGGCGTCAACACCTACGGTTATTGGCGTTCGAAGCCTTCACAGTGCACTGCTGTTCTCCGGACAATGTTCTCTCTTTATAAACAATGCTGCTGTCCTTCTTGGGGCAATGAAAGCTGTAGAGACGCCTACGAAGAAAAAAATCTAAGGGTAGCACTACACTCGAAGCCAGGACCAATGTGTGGGAATGCCGCGCGCTACCATTGAGCTAATCCCTTCCTTGAATTTCTTTTATAGCTCTTATAAATTACAATTGATAATTTTGCTTTAAACTTGGAATTTTTACTAAAAGTTTACGTGGCTTTTAAAATGATATATATATATATATATATAAATATAGGTGGTGGTGGAAACTTCCTTTTATATAATAAAAAAATAGAGATAAGTAATAAAAATAGAAAATTGTACTTACATAATGCAACTTTCAAAATAATTTTGTTAAAAGAAAATGACTCACCTGAAACAAACAAAACAAAAACAAAAAATTTAGAAATGGTAGTTTAATAATAATTAATATTTCAATACAATTCATAAATCAAAATAAAAAAAATCTGGTGTGAAACACTCACACAACTTTCTCTTACTCCAGTTCTCAAAATGATAATTGACAAATTTTATAGTTTGTGTACCAAATTTAATGAAATTCGTCGAAAACTGAAAAAACTGTTCAGTAAAAGCGCACTTCCGGTTTACTAATTTTCTTGAAACTTGGAATTTCAGCCATCCATTTATTTCTAACTAATTATGTTTGGATGATAGAATTGTATAATCAACTAGGATAGCACTTTAGATGAAAATCTAACCCTACCCCTCCCCTAAAAGTGCCCTTAAAAGAATTTTCCCAGAGAAATGTTTTAGATAAAAGTTGTAGATCTTTGCATGTTTAGTTTATATACGAAGTTTCATAAAAATCGTCGGAGCCATTTTTGAGAAAATTTTGAAAAAGTGAATAAATCATTTAGTAAAGTGGTAAAGTAAACGCACTTCCGGTTATCCGATTTTTTTCAAACTCGGAATTTCAACAACATATTTAATTCTAATTAACATTATTTAGATGACAGAATTGTGAAATAAACTGAAATAGCACTTTAGATGAAAACCTAACCCCACCCCTCCCCCAAAAGTGCCCTTCAGAGCATTTTCCCGGAGAAATGTTTCAAATAAAAGTTGTAGCTCTTTGTATGTGTGGTTGATGTTTCGAGTTTAAAGAAAATCGTCGGAGCCATTTTTGAGAAAATCGCAAAAAAGTAAAAAAATCTAACTAGTAAAGTGGTACTTCCGGTTGAGGAATTTTGACAGATAACGTAGTGTCAGATCCCACGGTGATGCCTAAATGGAATATCAAGTTTTTAACTTTCTACGGTTTTTCGTTTTTGAGCTATGCTGTTCACATACACACACACACACACACACACACACACACACACTCACACACAGACCATTTGCTAAAAACCACTTTTTTGGACTCATGGGACCTCAAAACGGATATTTCCGGTGAAAACTCGATATCGAAAATTTGACACGATTACAATACTTCCTCTTACTAGGAATAAGAGAAAGTAAAAAATTAATACATACTAAAAAAAAACAGTGTGTGATAGGAAGATTAAGGCGTAACTATGAATAACAGAGCGGGACCCACTTATAAGCATTTGAAAAAAATTATATATGCAATATAAAAATATTTAAGCATTCAAAGAAAAAGATTGCTTTAAACTAGATTTTTATGGTGTAGTGGTTATGCAGCATGGACTTGTAACCTAGAAGGTCCCCAGTACGAATCCCGCGTATAACTGCTACAATTTATACCAGTTCAAAAAATATTAATTGTACAGTATATGTTTTTATCCTAACTTGGTAGCCCGCCTGAAAAAAATAGGCATTACTTTAAACTAAATTTTTGTACAAATAATTAAAATATTTCAGTAATATTAAAAAAATAAATAAATAAATAAACGATATGTACAATATTTTTAATAATTCCGTATTTATAAAGTGACACGGTTGCATAATTAATCATCCTTGTGGAATAATAATTATTTATCAAATAGTGGAGTAAAGTAATGATTTTTTTTTTACACTCGAGTGTAGGTACTGACCACAAGAGCGCAGCGAGTGCCGCTACAATGGAAATGAGATTGTAAAAATATTATTTACTCACGTGTTAAATATTTATTTTTTTTTTTTTTTGCAAACGCATTAAATTAGTTTCAAACTTTTATGAATATAAAAAATATATGAAAATGTGCAACTGCTAAGAATGCACTTTTCAATTCAAGACCCCTCTCTCTCACACAATAAACCTGTTCTCTTTGGTATAATCTCAAATCCGATGCTATTTGTTTTGCAATAGTTCTTGGTTTTAACGTATTGCCACTAGATTAAGGTTGAGTTGAATTATATTACATTAAGTCACTTGTGAGAAGTAACGATTGTTTTTACTTTCGATCACCTGTGATTAGAAGTAACTGGAATTCTTAATTGAATTCATTAATAAGGATTTCTTCCTCATTAATTATGTATCCTACTATTATTTTTATCTAAATTTATTACCCATTTTCGGACAAAATTGCAGACCTAAGAGAAACTGATTCGGATGTTGATATGCGGCAGAAGAAGCAAAGACGAATATCGATCTAATATATGGGAAGATGAACGTACTTTTTTAAACGAGCAAGGCGTCAATCACAAGATTTCATTAAGTCGGAGTTATGTTCTAAGTTGGGAAGTTAGTGCAATTTTTAATAACTTTTATGTTAATGGAAGTTATTTCATTAATTATTTTTTACTTCAAAAATTTATAAATTTTTTTACTTTTATTTGAAATAAAGATATTATACTATAATAAATATATAAACAATCATTTTCCATTTTATTTCGGTATCTATCAGTTTTTTCTATTCATGCGATCCAACTGACCCGTAGAGCATTATTATACTTCTAGCCAATGTTTCATATATTAATTTTTTGGTCTCTTCAAAACGTTACTATTGCTAGACAACATTGAATTCAGGATGGATATAGCTTTCCTACCTTCTGCAACAATCCATCTCAATATATCTTTCTCGGAAAATCCATTCAGTTTTAATATTGAGCCATATACGAGGCATGTCCAGTAAGTAAGTGTACTGAATTTTTGTAGGTTACAAAAATTTTTATTTGAACAAAAAAATTACCTGGTTACATTAGTACATATACAAGCTATTTTGAGACATAGTCACCATTCCTCTCAATGCAGGGGGTGAACCGGGGTATTAATTTTTTGATGCCTTCCTCGAAGTAGTTTCCCGCCAACCCCTTCGTCCACTTCTCCACCTCCCCTTCACCTCCTCGTCGGTTGAAAACCTTTTTCCACCCATGTGCAGCTTCAGGGAGGTAAAGAGATAGTAATCTGAAGGTGCTAGGTCAGGGGAATGCGCGGGATGGTTCAGGAATCCCATTTAAACGAGGCAAGCAGTGTGTGGTCTGGCATTGTCGTGCAGCAGGCAGACTCCCTTTGTCAGCATGCCTCTCCTTTTGTTCTGAATCGCCCTCCGCAATTTTTTTAGGGTCTCACAGTATCTTGCAGAGTTGATGGTCTCCCCTTGAGGCATATATTCAATTAAAATTATGCCTTGACAGTCCCAAAACACGGATGCCATGATTTTCTTGGCTGAAATTGTGGTTTTGAACTTTTTGGCGGAGGGTGAAGAGGTGTGACGCCACTGTTGAGACTGCCTTTTGGTTTCAGGTGTGTAGTGTGCAACCCAAGTTTCATCTCCAGTAATGATGGAGCGGAGAAATTCAACTCCATGGAGTTTGTAGCGTCTCAAAAACTCTTCCTCGATCTTGAATATTTCACACTTGGCGGGAGATTGGATTAACATTTTTCACGAAACGTATTGTCGCGTCGACAGTTCTCAACGTACTGACCTCGAACCGACACGACAGTGTAGCCAACATGTCGAAAACAAAATCCCTACGGCCGTGAGAGCCTCAGTACACTTACTTTCTGGACATGCCTCGTATTTACTTTTTTGAAAATTTACATTGAATATTCACTTTTCATATTTTTCGACCAATCTGGTACACACAATCTGGTCATCGGCAAAGAACAGACTACGAAGAAAAGACTCTTCCTTTATTTGCAATCCTACCTTATTGCATTTCCTAGCCCAGAGGCGACAATTTTGACAATATACTCCTTTCTAAAAAGAAAATTTGAGTATAATAATGGCTTTGGGCTGCACAAATAATGCTTTACAACCCCTTGGTGGCTCGTAAACCTTGAATGGCAACTTCCCTTCCCTACCGACTGCAGAGAAAAATAGAATGCGAAAATAGAAATAGAATACCAATACGAATAGAAAATAGAATTTTCATTAGTAAATAGTTCAGGTTCTTGTGTGAGGTAACTCTTGATTTCAAATTCCAAAACAACAATGCCCAAATTTGGAAAACGTGCAAATATAATTTTTTTTCCACAGGAATTGAATTTGATTGGTGAGAGCCAATATAGATTACAGCAAGATAAGCAATCAATTTTCAACACTTTATATAGATTTTTTCCGAGAAAATTTATTTATAAAATTCAAGGCTAGGGAACTATAAGGTTAAAGCTTTCTCCATCCTGACTTTTTAGTATGATCTGCTGTTCAACCACCGCATTTTGCTAAAGTCATAAATGCACTGCTATAATTCCATAAGAAACAAAAAAAAGGTTTATCCAGCCGAATACAACACTTTTATTGAATAGTATTCAGTTTTTCGCAATTATGTCTGTAATGGGATCCGGAATCATTAAAAATTCAAAGGACCCAAAGGGCCGGAGAAGCACACATTAAATGAATCAAAATTTAGTTACTCGCCACCTAGGTCAGACTAGAAAGGGAGAGTGACAGCAGTACAGTTCACATGAATAGAGTGACAGTAGTAACAGTTCAGGAGATTTTTACGACAATTTACAACGGTACAATCAGTCGGCAACCTATCTACCTTCTCATTACTCAGCCAGTCTGTCTCTTTATATTTCTCTCGCTACCTATCGTCTATTTACTGTAAAGGTCTATGCAGTTTGTGTGTTCTATAATCATTATACAATGTTCAGCATATCATCTAGTTTATTTCTCTAAACTCCATTATCTCCACCTCTCTCTCTCACTCCTTCTCTCATTCATTATAATCTAGAAAATGGCTTAAATAATTTTTTCTTGTTTGTTATATCATAGCAACTTCACATACAATACATAATATTTAAAAAAAAATTATTTTTTTTCCAAAGTTATTCTGTTTGAGAGATACGATTTAATTAAGCTTACCGCTAAACCGCCATTTTAGTACAAAATATTAACACAAATAAACTCTCAGTAAAAATACCAAATAAGAAGAAAACTTTGTGTGAAACACTTCATACGACTTTCTCTTAAAATACAATTAAAAAAAATGTGACAAATTGTCTTTAAGCTTTGAAATTTAAATCTTCCAATGTCAATTTTTCTAAAGACAAAAAAAATGTTGTAGGCATTTATATTAGTAGATGGTATACGAAGTTTAAAAAACTTAAAAAAAATGTTGCGAGACATTTTCGAAACTGAAAAAAATAAATAAATAAATAAATACAAATCTGGTGTAATACACTCACAAAACTTTCTCTCACACCAGTTTTCAAAAAATTGTGATTCACAAATTTTATAGTTAGTATATACCAAATTTAATGAAATTCATCGGTGTTTTTTATAGAGAAAATCGTCAAAATTTAAAAAACTGTTCAGTAAGAAACGCACTTCTGGTTTACTAATTTTCTTGAAACTTGGAATTTTGGTAATCTATTTATTTCTAATTAACGTCGTTTGGATGGTAGATTTGTATAATAAACTACGATAGCACTTTCGAAAAAATCCTTAAAAAAAAAAAAAAAAAAAAATATATATGTGTGTAGTTCAAATACCAAGTTTAAAGAAAATGGAGTCGTTTTTGAGAAAAAATACCAGAAAACTGAAAAATATTTCCTAGTAAAACCGCACTTCCGGTCATCCGATTTTTTTTCAAACACGAAAATTCAACAACATATTTAATTCTAATTAATATTATTTAGATGATAGAATTGTGTAATAAACTGAAATAACATTATTTAGGTGAAAGAATTGTTTGATAAACTGAAATAGCACTTTAGATGGAAATCCTGAACCCACCCCTTTCCCAAATGTGCCCCCTTAAATGAATTTTTCCAGAGAAATGTTTCAAATAAATTTTGTAGATCATTGTATGTGTAGTGGATATAACAAGTTTTAAAGAAAATCGTCGGAGCTATTTTTGAGAAAATTGCAAAAAAGTGAAAGAAAAAAACAACCAGTAAAGTGGTACTTCCGGTTGAGGAATTTTGACAGATAACGTACTGTCATATCCCATGGTGATACCTAAACGGAATATCAACTTTCAACTTTCTACGGTTTTTCGTTTCTGAGCTATGCTGTTCACATACTCACACACATACACATAGAGAAACCATTTTCTAAAAACCACTTTTTTGGACTCAGTGGACCACAAAACGGATATTTCCGGTGAAAACTCGATATTGAAAATTTGACACAATTACAACACTTCCTCTTACTAGGAGAAAGAGAAAGTAATATAATAACAATAAAGTAAATCCATCTAGTGGATTCATCCAACTCTGGTGGATTTCTAGTGAAATCTTTGTATCAGATAAGGTAATTGTATTAAGTTAAGTTTGATGTTTAAGGCATTTTGCTTATTCTTTTTTTTTTTAATATTATGTGTTCACAAACATACCAACACATACACACACACACACACACACACACATTTATTACCGGTGAAAACATAATTGCAAAAGTCTGGAATTAATTACAAGATCGTAATACTTCACGAAAGGATTGTTTATAAATAGAAAATTGTAGCCTTTGAAATATAAGTTATAAATGTTAGTTGTTATTGATATGTTTATTATTGGCACAATGGTATACAAAGATTTAGTTTAGTTAACAATGGTAAATTAATATAGATGAACAATGAATGAATGGTCGTTTAATTGGGTAACAAATGATTTAGAGAATGAATGGATGAATTAGAGAATGGACTGACCGACCAGTAAAACCCTTGTTTCTACCACTAATTGAGCCTAAAAGCGCAATGAACAGAAATGTGGGGCCAAAGGGGGCGGAGAAGAGAGGAGAGGGTGATGAAATGGTGTGCACGGAACTGACCAATCCTACAGTTTACTACTATTCATGATGCGGCCACATATTTTGATTAATCCAATTAATCCAATCTTATCAAAGTCAATATATATATATATATATTAGGGAGAGAGAGAGAGTATTATTAGCTTCATATACAATCAACCAGCCTGATGGCAATACCAAACCACCACCTTCTCATCTTTATTACACAATAAAAACAAAACGCTTTATTAATCTAAAACAGCAAAGAGGTGGAAATGAGGTGTGAGGTACGGAAAAGACAGAAAGAGTGGTGGGGGTTATGGTCAGCCCCCTTTTAAAAAAAAATAAAAAATAAAAAAGTATTGTTTACGTGTCCTGATGAAGGGCGAGAAAGGAAGTAAAATGGACAAGGAAGAACAGGACGGCGACGGATTAATCGACACTGAGGACAATTAAAGCTATCACGACAGTACCATCTGTTGATTATAGTCTTCCCCGCTATTACCCCCGCCCGCTTCCCATCTAAAAAAAAAAAAAAAACCATTCTTAACTCTGCTCTTTCATAATTCCCTATTACTCTACTTTTAAGAGACTTTGCAAGAAAACACAAACAAAAAAAGTTACTACAGAATGTATTCCTACAAAAAAAATAACTTACTCCACCATTTTTTTTCAATTACTTTTAACTACTATTAGTATTAACCATAATTAAGTATGTAACTGACAAAACACTTATAAAACTGGACATAGAACAGGATTCTTATAAGATTCATTAACTAGTTACTAGAGGTTTTAATTGTTTTTTTTTTCGTTGTTTGTTTGTTTGTAGACTTCGCTAAAGACCTGTGGACCACCCATGGATTCGTAGAAGTTAGTATGTAAAAGGCCTTTTACAACTAGACTGTCAAGTTTTCTTCAATCTTCACAAACTCACTGCTGTGTCTATTAATTTCCCTACCATATGGTCCACAAGATGATTTCATCCGGGGACCATGTGGTAAATCGTAACAGTCTAGCGATATTAAGACATCCATGAAACCAAGTCCCCAGAACTCTATGGAAGTAAAGCTCATGTATCCTTGGTTCCATTTTGCCGGTAATATGGTCGTTGACTATCCCTATTTTATGGTAAACTTCAACAATGGGACGTGCAACGTAAAAAGACTTCATTGCCAATGGTAGTCGTTTCTTTGCAAAGATTTGCAGGACTAAAACGCGCTTTTTAAACTTAAAAGAATTGTGGGTACATCATATCTAGCGTCAAAGATCCTCCCCCCCCCCAATAACATCTCTACAAACAAATTTTCTGGAAAAATTATACAAATAAAAGTGAGAAGTTTTATGTATGTGTTAAACACTGCAGAAGTGGATGATGTGAACAAAACTTAATTCTGTAAACTCGCATTTCCGGATAACAGATCCGGAATTTCATCATTTGGAATTTTATCAATGCTTGTTGTATGCTTCTTTTGGCTACGGCTAGACAGACGGATTTTGATGCACTTATTTTGCGTTAAATAATACAAGAAATATGGACTGTTCTGATAGTAGAGGAAGTGGCTAGACGCTACTGAAATTATCGTACAAAGTAGATACAGACACGCGTTTCCAAAGTCATAAACCCAGAAAGATGGATCCGAGCCCATACATCATCGAGAAATAACGCAGTGTGACTGGCTAGACGGATGGAAAACAACGCAACAGAGGTTGCGTTCTGTTTGTATAGAGCTCCCTTGTACTCGCTTTTGAATTTTAGTATATTTTATTTATCGACAAACGATAGTATTCAAAATATAAACCTGGGTAATTTTGAAGTTTATCATGTAGATTTATGAACTTTCCTTTATTATCTGGATCACAAATTATTGGATGCACCCACCAAATTCTCTGTCATTTCTGTTTACGACGTCGTCGTCTTACAACCATCAACGAAATAACTACTTGCACGTAATGCTTAACATTGCCATACTTTTTGAACAATGTATTTCTGTAAAATGCTTTTGGAATAACACGTTCTCCATTGATGGAACTACTGTACTACGTTAAAAATCGATCATGTAGCCCGGTCCACTGGGAAACCTTCTTCATTTAACGCGTTAATAATTGCGTTATTTATCAGACAGTCTAGCCAGGGCTTCACGTCATAAAACGTTCCGTTACTTTCCGTAAGAAAGCTTTCGTTAAAATCCGTCCGTCTAGCCGTAGCCTTTTTTTTTTTTTTTTTTTTTTTGTGACTTCCTGTACTGACCAGATGGTCATAAAAACATTATGCTTTAATGAAACAATTAAATGAAGTTAAATATAGATTTATCAGCCCATTAGCTGACATGGGTAATCTACGAAAGATGGTGAGTAAATTCATACATAATTATTTGCTTGCTGAAGAGTTTTATATTATTCTGTTTAATATAGTTGTTCAAGTCGAGATATAATAGTCTCCACGGTAACTTAGCACAGTGTCTAAATCAACAGGAAGCGGACATCCATAACTGGTTTCTACCGTTTATGTTTTTGTCGAACGATATTCTTTAAATGTTGTGGTGGTTGGTTTCGCAGAGCTGGAAAGCATCAGAGACATTTTCCGTGATAGCCTGCTTCATTTTGTGGTCATCGACCGGTTTCGGGCGTTCGCCCATCTTCAGGATGCGTTTGTAACACAGACTTGCACAGAGCAAATTCTGTTTATACACTTAAGATGGGCGAACGCCCGAAACCGGTCGATGACTACAAAATGAAGCAGGCTACCATGGAGAATGTCTATGATAGTCTTTAAACTTCGTATACTATCTATATACATTACAGAGGCAATAAAGCCGGCAGATCGTTTGGCCCGGGAGGGTTCCTCCCGCCGGGAGGGTTCCTCCGGCCCGGTACACTTATTGGGCCGGAACCGTTCTGTGGTGTCTCAAGATGCCTTAGGAATCCACTAGGACATGGATGAACGACCGATCAAGGGAATGGTGGGTCAAAACCCCAGGCTAAAGGCAGGCGAAAATGTTCATTCATAGCTACTCGCCCAGACTAACAGAGAATTACTTCAACTAGGCCGGGTGGCCATAATAACAGTTGGCGTTCTCAGTGGCCATTGTAGACTTAATAAGCACATGCATCGAAAGGGCCTGGCAACAGATAGCCAGTGCAGGTTTTGTCAGGAAGAAGAAGAAGAAGAAACAGCACTGCACGTTCTTTGCGAGGGGCTTGTATGGCTGAGGTTTCGTCTCTTTTGAGAAGAGAAGCTGACGCCTGCAAGCCTCAGCCAGGGGACCCTCTCGGGTCTATTAAGGCCGCCAGGACTCGAGAGGGTGCTCTGATGACAGGTGCTCTAAATTGATCAACTCGGAACCTCCCCAGACTTCACAGTTCGACTAAGGAAAGGCAAGGAAGGGGGTCTCCAACTTAGGGGGGTGCCACAATGGACCCATGGGGGTCGCGGTGGCGCAGGCTGACGAGCCAATCCCACCATAGAATCTAATCTAATCTCGAAAATCAGAATCTTTATACATAGTTACATACGTACGTAATATCACTTTTATTTGAAACATTTAAGTAAGAACATTGATTTTTTTGGAGGGTTCAGAAAAAACAGTAGCGGTTAAGCTTCCTCTGAAGTACAACTCCAGAATAATGTATGGTTTTATAACCCCACCCTTCCTTTGTAAACAATATTAATAAACATAAGAAGCATTGGTAAAAGGTCCAACTTGAATAAAATAGGTTGACCGGAAGTGCGACTTACTAAATAGGTTCTAGAATATTTTGGAATTTTCTAGAAAACGACTATAACAAAAAGCAAGGAAATTCTGAGGAATTGGTGACTTTAAATTTCAAATGTTTTATAGGGCTGGCCCAATGTTATTGTTGCTCTCATTTAGACTCCAAAGCAGTCACTTCCATTAACTGTGTGGTTGGGTTCTTGCCCCTTAATATTTATGTTAGGATAAATGTGTAATTGTTGTGGTGGTTGGTTCCGCATAGCTTGAAAGCATCAGAAACATTTTCCGTGATGGCCTGCTTCTTTTTGTGGTTATCAACCGGTTTCGGGCGTTCGCCTATGTTTAGGATGCGTTTGTCAGACAGTGTGATGATAACACAGACATGCACTGAGCAAATTTAGGTTTACACACTCTCACTGTCTCGAAAAATGTCTCTGTTAAATGAGTAAATTTGAAGTTTAAGGAAATTCGGTCATTTTATATTTAAATTTATTAACCAATAGGAGAAAGTTGTGCAAGTGTGCCAGATTTATTTTTATTTTTTTGAAACGGAAATACTGTTTAAAACAGTGGCACTTCAGTATATTAGATTGCAGGGCCATTAAAGTACTTCTACGTACCATTAGATCTGCCTTAAATGTCCATTTACGAAGAGGCCCTA
Source organism: Triatoma infestans (assembly GCA_011037195.1). Classification (NCBI taxonomy): domain Eukaryota; kingdom Metazoa; phylum Arthropoda; class Insecta; order Hemiptera; family Reduviidae; genus Triatoma; species Triatoma infestans. The sequence continues at coordinate 41,235 of JAAEAF010004182.1, forward strand.
ATTTGTAGGTTACATATGTGATCACTAAAGGACCACAATAAGTGGCTAAGTAATTAAAGACGATAGTTTACTCTGCTAGACTTATGCAAAGCACCTTCTATACTTTTTTTATTCCAAAGCTCACACATTTCTTACATAAATTGGAATCATTGCTGTCATGGTATAATTGAAAGTCTAATAAAAAAAAATTACTATAGTAATTAAATTATAATGTGAGGTCATTTCAAATATTGTAACTGTAACTATATTATATACATATATTTTAGGGATGCACCTGTTACATATTCCTTTGGGGGCTACTCTAGTACAACTTTAAGGTGGGTATTGAGGGAAGATATCGCATCCCATTCCCCGCCTACGGCATGCTTTAACCATAGGGAATGGAAACAAGTAGAAGAGAGAAGTACAGTCAGTGCCCTGCTGTCACTCTCCTGTCAATCAATACCAGTACCAGGGGCTCCAGCCAGCCAGCCAACCAACCAACCAACCAACCATTCCCCTTTAATACACCACCAACTGGCAAAGACCTGACTGTACCACCTACCTCATTCCACTGCATTACTAGCGAGCGCGCGCTGCGCCGCACCATGCTCGTCGTACAGCCCCCTCTCTATACCCCCTCGCAACCTTCTCTATTTTCATTGCTCCGTCGTCATGGTAACATCGTCACTCCCAGCTAACTCTACACTTATACCACTACCACAAACCAACACTGTCGACAAAAAAAAAAAAAAAAAAAACTAAAAGAAGAAAAATAGCGACACACGAGAGAGAAAGATCTTTTTTATTTTTAATTTTTTTTTTTTGGTTGGCAAGACTGGAGAAGGGGACAAAGTAATAGTGATTGCTGAAAAATTTGTTCCTATTTTATGACACAGAAAAACCAGACCATAAAAGCGAAATATATTAAACATTACAAATTAAAAAAAAAAAGAAAGAAAAGAAGAACCTGATGTGAAACACTCATACGACTTTCTCTTAATCTAATTAATACAATTTAATCATGAAATTTCTTTTAAAGTTGCAATATTACACTGTTTAGTTGGACTGGCCATAAACATGGTGTTGGAGGGGTTTTACTTGTATACCTGAGCTGGTTTATGTGGAGCGCTCTATGCCAAAACCAACAAAGCTTGAGAGTAAATTTAAATATAAACTAATCACAGCCTCTAATATCAATTTCGTGGGGGTGGGGGAATGTTTCAAATAAAAGTGATACGTTTCTTCTATCTATTTAGCAAGAATTACGAGTTTTAAGAAATTGTGTGTACCTACTATGTACAAATTATATACTATGTAATTTGTAGTAAAAATATATATATAAGCTATGTTTTCATACCAGATTTTTTCATTTATTTTTCTTACGTCTAAGTTTAGTTCTTTTGTCATAAACTGAGGAAACTACTAATTCAAAAATCGATCTATCAAATGTCGAATATTTCATCACCATAAACTTAACATCAATCCAAAAAAGTTGTTTTTAGAAAAAGAATGTATATACGTATATGAAGAGCATAGCGCTAAAACGGAAAATCGTAGAAAGCACAGTCTGACATCCGTTTGGGTGGGTATACACTATGGGATCCGGCAGGAAAACTTACCTATCAAAATTCCTCAACCATAAGTACCACTTTATTAAATGAATTATTCAGTTTTTTGCGATTTTCTCAAAAATAGCTCCAACAATTTTCATTAAACTAAGTTAATTAACTACCATATACAAAGAGTTACAACTTTTATTTGAAACGTTTCTCCAGGAAAATTCATTAAATGGGGCATTTTGGGAGAGATGGGCGGGGTTTTGTTTCCCTCGAAAGTGCTTTTTACTTTCTCTTACTCCTAGTAAGTATTGTAAATCATGTCAAATTTTCAATATCGAGTTTTCATCGGAAATATCCCTTTTGAGGTCCTCTAAGTCCAAAAAAGTGGTTTTTACCAAATGGTCTGTGTGTGTGTGTGTGTGTGTGTGTGTGTATGTGTATATGCGAACAGCATAGCTCAAAAACGAAAAATTGTAGAAAGTTGAAAACTGGATATTCCGTTTAGGTATCACCATGGGATCTGAGAGTATGTTACCTGTCGAAATTCCTCAACCGAAAGTACCACCCACTCTACTAGTTTTTTTTTACGTTTTTGCGATTTTCTCAAAAATGGCTCCGACGATTTTCTTTAAACTTGGTATATCAACTACACATCCAAAGAGCTATAACTGTTGTTTGAAACATTTCTCTGGAAAAATTCATTTAAGGGCAGTTATGAGGGAGGGGGTGGAGTTAGGTTTTCATCTAAAGTGCTATTTCAGTTTATTAGACAATTATATCATCTAAATAACGTTAATTAAAATTAAATAAGATGTTGAAATTCCGAGTTTGGAAAAAATCAGATAACCGGAAGTGCGTTTACTTTACCACTTAACAAAATAATTTTTTCACTCTTTTGCGATTTTCTCAAAATTGGCTCCGATGATTTTCTTGAAACTTCATATATAAACTAAAGATACAAAGATCTACAACATTTTTATTTGAAACATTTCTCTGGGAAAATTCATTTAAAGGCACTTTTAGGGGAGGGGTGGAGTTTTTTCCTCTAAAGTACTATCATAGTTGATTATACAATACTGTCATCCAAATAAAATTAATTAGAAATAAATAGATGTCCAAAATTCCGAGATTCAAGAAAATTACTTAACCGAAAGTGCGCTTTTACTGAACAGTTTTTTTTTTTTTTTTCAGTTTTCGTCGAATTTCATTAAATTTGGTACAGAGAGTATAAAATTTGTCAATTATAATTTTGAGAACTGGAGTACGAGAAAGTCGTGTGAGTGTTTCACACCAGATTTTCTATTTAAATACCTTAGATGGCCGTATCCTTTAAATTTATAAAATGATTAATAAAAGAAAAGTGCTTAAGAGAATCACAGCTTAGGCTGGAGTAAGACCTAAAACGGAGCCCGGACTAGAGAATTTTTCCCTGACAAAAGGCATAGACTTAAATCACCACTAAAGTTGATTACATACATTCTGACGCAGATTTTAAACAGGATATGGACACACTAGAGACCTATCTTACACCATTTCCAAATACTTACATCTAATAATATATGACCACATTACGTATACGACTGTCAAACAATTAGAAACTTTACGGACTCGACTGATGAGCATTTGCAACTGCAGGAGATCGATGGAAGATATAGACAAAACACAAATAATAGACGAAGTCAGCAAATATTGTAAAGTTATTATAGATTTTATTAAAAATATTAATATTAATGACCTATAAATCACAATAATATGTATTATAATTCAAATTTTGTTTTGTTATTCTTTTGTTCGATCTTTTTTTTTTTTTTCCATTATTCTTTTGTTTAATCGTTTATTAGTTTTTTTAGATTCTTTACTTTTGTTAATTTGCTATATAAGTATATTAGACTAAGATCATTTATTTGGTTAGTTTCTACCAATGCTAAATTATATTTTAAGTAACAATTGAAAGTATCAAGTGAAATTAAAATATATTTAGTTATAATACATGTAATAATGTATTTGAAGCATGTGGAAAATAATGTTTCCCTCAACTTTAACCCTCAAGTTTCCACCTTTATTTCGTACATTATACCAAAATAACATTCTGGACCATAATGCGACATTCAACATCTCCAGAAACACTCAAAAATCAATTTGCAACATAATGTCTAATCTGTATTATTAGCGAAATTTAAAGAAATAAAGAAAATTAATCAATTAGACATATATCAATTAATTTAATAAATTGGTGATAATCTTGATTAATGGGGGAGTTTTATATATATGGGTACTTTCATTAGGTTTTTTTTTTTTTTTTTTGTTAGTAAAGTGAAGGTAAAAAAACAAAATAAGTGAGTATGTACTAATAATAAAAGGAAGTTATCAATAAATCTACATGTTTTACAAACCCTATATATAGATTCTAACAAGTTGATAACAAGAAAGCAGCAGCAGCCCCAGACAACAACGGTATTGCCGATCTAATAAGGAAGAGAAAAAGTTCTTTTACTTTTCTACTTAATACAGTTAACTTCGTCCAGTACTTACCAAAACCAAAACAACTTTTACTTCAACCACTAACTAAAAAACCAACTAATAATAGGATAATAGCGCAATTTAAAAATAAAAACTTTAAGAACAATAATTTAAAAAAAAAAAAAAGACACTATAAGGGTTTAAATTTTAATAAGCCTTCTCTTTAATGGACCACTTTATATAATTTATAATTTTTTTTTAACTCTAGGCTCTAGTTTTAAGAAACGTAAATAAATATCACACTTTTTTTTTTTACTGTCTCTAGCTTCAGAGAAAGTACTGCGATCTTTTCAAATTTTTCGAAATTTACATTTTCATCGGAAATACAATGAATGCTTTTTTTGTATGTGTGTTTGTGAACAAAATATCTCAATAACAAAAAATTGCGAGAAGCTCAAATTTAATATTTCGTTTAGGCACGAAAAAAAACCTTATAAAGCAACAGCCCATGAAAGGCCAAGGCTTGGCGAACGGCAATATGAATAGGAGGGTGTGGTAAGCACGCCGCAATTCCCACGCCGTTTAGTTCCGGCCTTCGCTACCTAGGGCGCTACTAACTGTAGTTTCCCACTTTTTATCACGATGCTGGGTCAAACACCGCTTTGCCTTTACGGGAATCGAACCCTGAATTCTCGCACGAAAGCTGAATGCACTAGCCACTAGTCCAACGCGTGAGGACATTTAACACCGAGGTTTCGAAAAGAATCCATCAATTTTACGAAATCAGCGATTTTTTTTTTTTTTTTTTAAACGGCTCCAACGATTTTCTTTAGATTTCGTATACTATCTGCACACATAAAGATCTATCATTTTTATTTTTACTTTTACACAGTTAAAATAAAGTGGCATTTCTGGGTTAGCCGATCTTCATTAAAGCTGGAAATCTAGCATTTTTACTTTCTCTTACTCCTACTGAAAGGAAGTATTGTAATCGTGTCAAAGTTTCGATATTGAGTTTTCACCGGAAATATCAGTTTTAAGGTCCCCTGAGTCAAAAAAAAGTGGTTTTTAGTAAGGTCTGTGTGTGTGTATCTATGTGAACAGCATAGCTCAAAAAAGGAAAAATCGTAGAAAGTTCAAACTTGATATTACGTTTAGGTATCACCATTGACTAAACTTAACGGTGCGTTATGTGTCAATATTCCTCAACCGGAAGTACCACTTTACTAGTTGTTTTTTATACGTTTTGGCGATTTTCTCAAAAATTCTTTAAACTTGGCATATCAACTACACATACAAAGAGCTACTACTTTTATTTGAAACATTTCTCCAGGAAAATTCATTTAAGGGCACTTCTGGGGGATGGGTGGGGTTAGGTTTCCATCTAAAGTGCTATTTCAGTTTATTAGACAATTCTGTCATCTAAATAATGTTAATTAGAATTGAATATGTTGTTGAAATTCCGAGTTTGAAAAAAATCAGATTACCGGAAGTGCGTTTGTTTTGAAACTTTACTAAATGATTCTTTCATTTTTTCGGAATTTTCTCAAAAATGGCTCCGTCGATTTTCTTGAAACTTCGTATACAAAATAAAAATGCAATGATCTTTTTATTTACGACATTTCTCTGGAAAAATTCATGTAAGGGCAGTTTTAGGGGAGGGGTGGGGTTGCAGCTTCCCCTAAAGTGGTATCATAGTTGATTATACAATTCTATCATCCAAACAAAATTAATTACAAATAAACAGAAGGCCAAAATTCCAAGTTTTAAGAAAATTCGTAAGCCGGAAGTGCGCTTTTACTGAACATCTTTTTCAGTTTCGACGAATTACGTTATATTTGGTACACAAACTATAACATTTATCAATTATAATTTTGAGAACAGAGTAAGAGAAAGTTGTGTGAGTGTTTCACACCAGATTTTTTTTGTTTATATTATACAGATAGCAGGACAAACAATTTGTAATGAAGTGGTACTTTCGAGGATACCTGTACGTTACAGCTTCCCCCAGAATAGATTCCCAAAAGTCAATTTTCCCTGTAAAATTCTACAAATAAAAGTAATAAGCATTTATGTGTGTAGTAAGCTGATGAAGTATAAAGAAAATCGCAAATATCTTCAAAGAAAAAAAAAGAAAAAAAGAAATCAGTAAAAGATGCACTTTCCGGTTGATGGATTTTGTTCGGTGTCTGATGCGTTAGTGTAATAATTAAAAGGATTACCAAATTTTGGGTTTCCTGACCAAATTTTGTTTTTGAAATATTTTATACACATTTACCAGATTCAAAAATGAGATTTTGGCTATAGTAAACATGATAAACGGAACATGTTAAACATGAAACAATAACGCGCTGGACTAGTGACGCGGAGGTTCCAGGTTCGAATCCAGTGCTGCCCTTAGATTTTTTGTCCTAGGAGCCTCTTAGGGTATGTCAACACACTGGTGCAACTTTTCTTTTCTTTCAATGTCAACACACTGGTGCATGCTTCATAGCGGTACGGTGTGATGAACGAGAGGCATGCGTTATTGCGCATACCTCATGGAAGTTGAATGGGCCTTTATTTTCATGACGCCAACCACAGCGCACGTGAATCCACGTCTACTTGGATTTTCGTTCAACATTCTATGCGTCTTGTTGATCTCGCTACGTGTTGTGTGATATTTTTATAGGTTACATATTATATAATTAATTTTAAATATTATTTAAATAATAATTTTATTAGTAATTGATATTATTCAACTATTATTATTAATTAATAATATCTCAGACAGCAGATTTCTGATTATATCTGTAATCAAGAGACACTTGATTTTATAGAAGATTATTATCGTCTTCAAACAGTTTTTGTGGGATGTAAATTCAAAATTATATGCCAACAAAAGTGTGAGAAGTGATGCTTGTTACGTGGTACTTGTTGTAAGAGGTCTCGCATTATCACTGGAAAGTAACTTTTCTCCATGTGCTTTAAACTTTACCAGTGCTTTCATTCTCGTGATCAAAACTTCCAGGAAGTGAATACTGTGTTGCAGTATCCGACTGCGCCCGGAGAAAATTATGAAGCAGAAGACAAGTTAACACTATATCAACCACAGTCCCAATCACGATAATTGCTTATAGGCTTACGAAAAATTCTGTACGCGGTGCCATCAACCCAAAAGCGTTTTTAACGATTCTCCTTGCTCTCGGATAGCCTGTAATTAAATACTCTTTTCGGCGAGCCCTTTTTAAGGTCAATTGCAAATGGTGTCATAAGAAGAGGGCTCTCGCTGCTTTTTTTTTTCTTTTTCGTGCACTTTTCATTAACAGGTAACCTGCACAAACAGCTAATACTGCCTTCTGAATCCATCGATAAAACGCACACTGAATGGATGAAGTGTGGACAACACAACAATTGCCGCTAGAGGCACGCGCAGCGCATATTAAATGGAAAGAGGAAGCGCAAGTTGAAAGGGAAGAGGAAGAGGAAAGCGCACAAGTGTGGACATATCCTTAGGGTATGCCCACACTGGTGCAACTTTCCTTTCAACAGAGCATGCGTCGTAGCGCACGGTGTGATGAATGAAAGGCATGCGTTATTGCATGCCTCATTGAAGTTGAATAGGCATTTGTTTTCATGACGCAACCAATAGCGCACGTGAATCCAACTACTTGGATTTTCGTTCAACATTCTATGCGTCTTCGTAATCTCGCTACGTGCTGTGTTTACACATGTATAGGTTATATTTATATAATTCATTCAAATATTATTTAATTAGTTTTAATTATTATTTTAATAATAATTTTATTATTAATTGATAGTATTAAACTATTATTATTAATTAATAATATCTCGACATGACTTCTGGTAGCATTGCAGATATGCTTTGCTTCGATACTGTACATAAATATGCCAAAGACGTTGGTGAATCCAGGTAGCGAGAAACCTCAACGTAATCAGTAGTCTCATTTCAGGTGTAATAGCATCTCGATAGCGAGTGTTCTTCTTTGAAGTGATTGGCTCTTTCATTCTTAACAAGTTGTAAAAGTTGTCCTTCGACATACGTGTAAAATTCCGAAATACGCCTAAGTCAAGCTGAAGTTCTGTGACTAGTCCAATATTTCGTTTTCTGTAAAGCTGCTTTGTTCACAGGGCTCGCTGCTTTTTACTTTTTCGTGCACTTTCCAAAAACAGATAACCTGTACAAATAGCTAATGCCGCTTCTGAATCCATTGATAAAATGCACACTGAACCGATAATTAAGTGTGGACAACAAATTGAATGCCTCAAGAGGCACGCGCAACGCATTTTGAAATGGAAAGAGGAAGCGCAAGTTGAAAGGGAAGAGGAAGAGGAAAGCGCACAAGTGTGGACATACCCTTACATCTCACTGTTCGGTGATGAACAGTGTTGTTTGTGACGAGAGAACGCTGTTCGGAGGCAGGTAGTGCACTGAGAAGGCTCCGATCTTAGGTTAGCTACATGGGCCCAGAAAGGGTTTTGGATAGCATAGGGCTTGATCCCTTCCCATAGATATTATAAAAAAAAAATTACTGTCATATGCTAAACGGAATAGCAAGACTGAGCTTGGTATTATAGTAACTCTCTCACTTGTTCACGTACTCACTGACACACACACACACAAACAAACTTATTGTATGGTTGTAAATAAAATATAAGAGAGAGAGAGAGCGAGAGAGAGCAAAAGATTTTATTGTCAAATAATAAACGGACTACGAAGATTAAGCTTGATATTGCGGAAGCTCTTTCACTCAAAAACACACACGCACACAGAGGACCTCCTCAAATCATGTATTTCCGGTGAAAACTCAATTTAGCAAATTCAATACAATCGCAATACTTCCTCTTACTAGAGAAAGTAAGAGAAAGTAGTTAATATTCAGTAAAAAAAAAATCACACTTCCGGGAGACTTTATTATTATTTAATTTCTTACAAACTTTCTTTTTTAATACCAAAAAGATCTCAAATATATTCATAATAGCGACAAAAATTAAATTTGCGAATATTTAAATTGATCCATAGTACTTTCTTATATTTTACTAGCTAACCCGACTACGCTTCGCTGTGGCTCAGTCTGATGTTTAGGCTTGCTTAACCATGCGTGATTCTGATAATTTGTTTCGAGATGCTTTGGAATACCCTGTCTACTAATTCTTCTTTTGAATGCACAGTGTTGCAGAAATTAGATGAGGGAAGGTGATTTTACCCGTTTCCGGATTTGTAGGAGCAGTGCCGTTACCGAGTTTGAGTAATTGTCTTGAAAATATGGCAGTTGTTGGATCGTTTTGAAGTTGAACTCTCATATTCGTTGTTAAATGATTTTTTTTTTTTACTGTGCTCCAAAGAGTTGAATATTTCAAGCAGTGTTGAGCGAGGTATCACTGGAAGCGTTTGCCTAAAGTCACCGGCTAGTAACACCAATGTTCCACCAAATGGAACCTGATTATTTCGCAAGTCTTTCAATGTATGGTCTAATGCTTCCAATGACTTCTTATAAGCCATAGTGCACTCATCCCATACAATGATTTTGCAGGTCCAAAGAACCTTTCCCATTCCTGATGTTTTAGAAATGTTACATGTTGGGTTTTCTCTGAAGTGCATGTTTAAGTTATAATAGTTTAAGAGCTGAATGCACTGTTCTACCTCCTTCCATCAACGTAGCAGCAATACCTGAAGAAGCAAGTACTGATGCAATATGGCCGTTTGAACGGATTTTAGCTCGGAATTTCCCATTTCCGTGGGCATTTCGGAATAGAGGTACCTATAAGTAGTTGAGAAAGAGGTTCAGAGAGTGAGCCACCAACGCAACGCGTCTGTGTCTGTCTATTTCTGCCAACCTCGCGAAACGCTCGGAGTAGTACCCGTTTCCGTGGGAACTTCGGAGTAAAAAGTACATATAAACACTCTTATATACAAATGCAACGTTGTGTAAAAATTTCAAGTCAATCCATCGACTACTTTTCGAGTTTTTAGCGGCCACAAACATACGGATGCTGAATTTATATATATATATAGATGGTTAAGTTAATATATTCTTAAATTCGCAAAGGAACAACAGAATTTAATAAGATTCCTCCTAATCACAAATTAATATTTTTTCACTTTAGTTGAATTTTTTAAAGAAAAAAAGGTTATCTAAGTTACATTTTTTTTACAGAGAAAAATCGAACACAAAATTAAATTTAGCCAATTAAATGTTTTTAAAATCAATAATGAAGTATTTTTTTAATAAATAAATGTCATAAAAAAAAACAACTCTTAAATGTTGAAAACAAAATTTAAAATTAGAATATAAAAATGTTTAAACAACTAAAAAACGAAGGACATACATACATACATACATACATACAATTAATTTAAACAAAGTTTTATATTTACCTCAATCACAAACATTTGTGAACCAGTATCTGTTTAGTACTAATATTAGAGTTATGTTTACATGAACTGTAACTATCTTTGGAAATAAGTTACATACACAAGCCAAGCAAGCATTGAAACTATCCTACTGTTCTAGAATTGTTAAATAAGAATCAATTTTATATATATCTTAATTTCTCAAATGATGTTCTTCATATTTCATATTTCTTTTTAATGTTAAATCAGCAATATTAATATTTTCCATGAAATGGAGAAATAGATTTGGTGTGAAACTATCACTATAATTTAATAAGAGAAGCAAAAAATTAGTTGGCTGAAGCCAAAGAAGAAACATTCTATTTTTAAAAAAATTAATTCGACGTTTCGGACACTTTTGATGTCCTTCCTCAGGAAGTACAGGAGCTATATTATTGTGTAGATAAATGATAAAATCATGGATTTTATTGAAGTGGTACTTTAAAGGAAAGCTTATCGCAACAGTTTCTCTACAACACACTAAAAAACCATTTTTCTTGGTAAATGTAACAAATAAACGAGATGGGTATTGACGAAAGTGTGTAAATTAAGTAATGAGACTGATTTTCTAGTGTTCGATCTGGCAACACTGGAGACGCGGCGCATGCGTGGTAGGGCAAGTAAACATCTGATACACGTCCGGTGCAAATTTGAAAATGCTAGAGTTGTTGCACTGTCCGTAGTGACTTTTTTTGTGAGCAAGGTTTTTTCAGTGCGTTTTAAAAATGAGTGACATTAATTACGAGCAACGTTGTGCTATCAGGTTTTGCTTCAGACTTGGGCACAGTGCAACGGAAACGTTTGAAAAACTGTGCCAGGCCTATGGAGACAATGTTTTGTCGAGAGCACAGGTTTTTTAGGTGGTTTAAGTCGTTTGCAGAAGGAAGGGAATCAATTGAAGACGAGCCTCGCAGCGGAAGGCCTTCATCTTCAAGAACCGACGAAAATGTTGGCAGAATCCGCGATCTCGTGCGTTCAGATCGTCGTTTGACAGTCCGAATGATCGGCGAAGAGTTGAATTTGACTCACACAACCGTTCATCAAATTTTGACTAATGAATTGGGGATGAGAAAAATTTGTGCAAAAATGGTTCCGAAAAATAACATTCAGTAATAACAAAATGGCCAGTAATAACATTCCTGTGGCTCCTCAGCCTCCTTATTCACCCGACTTGAGTCCATGTGACTTTTTTTTGTTCCCCAAATTGAAAAATCACCTCAAGGGACGTCATTTTGGAACATTGGAGAATATTCAAACAGCCGTAACCGACCAACTGAAGTCTATTCCAGTATCCGAGTTCCAGCACTGCTATGACGAATGGAAGAATCGTCTTCAGCGTTGTGTGGCTTCCCAAGGTAGTTACTTTGAAGGGGACAATGTTGAATTGTAATTTTATTTGAATAAAAAAAAGATAAAAAATCAGTCTCATTACTTAATTTACACACCTCGTATGTGTGCAGATAGTATATTAAGTTTCGAGTAAATTTTTAGAGCCATTTTGAATAACTGTGTTATCTATGTATCACATCAATGGTCACGTAGACATATTGAATCCACTTTGTTTTATAAAATAATAATTTCTGAATTCTAGAGTCGAAGGACGTTATATATATTTGATGAAAATAGATAAATCTATTTCTAAAATCTGATGTAAGTAAATGCGTATTTCCATTTGTAGTAACAGAAACAATATTATCCAGATAAAATATGTAAGTGCTTTAATTATATTTGAAAATTAATCATTTATTAAATAGTTTGGGAAAATTAAAAGATAACAATTTAACTACAATATCAGATATTCAATGCTTTTTTTTTAGTTCACATTTCTTCATATTGATCGCACTGCCCAAGCTGCCAAACATTTTCAAACCTATAACACAGCTAAAAGGGATCTGATATATAGGCTAAAAGACAAAGAATTAAAATGTCATGTTTCTATTCTATTTTACAAACGGTTTTTATAATTTAATATTGTCTAGAAGAATTTGTCAAAATTAACTTACTTCATACCCAAATAATAATAATAATAATAATAATAATAATAATAATAATAATAATAATAATAATAATAAATTACAATAATAATATATTCTTCCTAGGAGCCTCTACAGCTCACTGTTCGGCGATGGATAGTGTTGTCTGTAGCGAGAGAACACTGTCCGGAGGCCGGCAGTGCACTGAGAAGGCTCCGGGCGCTAATGACCATCGGTGTTGAAGCGCCTTAAATTAATAATAAAAAAAAAAAATTATATATATACAGGGTGTCCCAAGGTATATGGCTAACGACTTTTTCTCGGAAACTAAGATAGCTAGAAAAAAACTACAAAATACGTGTCTCCCGTAGTTTTTTGTTAGAAATCCAAATTTAATTTGCAAATTTGTTTTGGTGCTTCCAGAAGCGAGATACAGGCACCAACTTCATTTTTTCAAATGGGAAGGTGTGGTTTTTATTTAAGAAATAGATTCCTCTATTTTTTGTAAGAAAAATTTACTTGAACGGTTTTTTTTTCTGTGAGTGATATTTTACAAGTTATGAATGAAAACATGATACTTATAAGAAATTTCAAAATTATATTATAACGGTTTTTTGATTGAATAAAAGAAGAAAAGTACTATTTTATTATAAATTTTACTCCACATTAATTACAGAAATTGCTCGAACTGGCCTCCATCATTAGAGATGTATTTCTTTGGTGGTAAGGTACAATTGGCAGGAAAAAGCGTGTGTATGCATTTCTAATGGTGGGGGCCAGTCGAGCAATTTCTGTAATTAATGAGGAGTAAAATTTATAATAAAATAGTACTTTTCTTCTTATTTAAATTAAAAAAACCGTTACAATATCATTTTGAAATTTCTTATAGGAATCATGTTTTCATTCATATCCCCGTTCAAGTAAATTTTTGTTACAAAAACTTTCCGATTTCGAACAAAATGTAATTATGGGATAATTAGATCTAATTTGCAGTTTGAAGTTATTACAGTTTGTCGTATTTGAATTATGTTGGAAAATATTGAAATCTGAGAGAGAGAAAAAATGAAATATATAATTGTCAAAACTTCCTTTTTTCATGTTTACAGATCAGAATTCAATTTATCTTTTTATATATAGCAAAAGTAAGAGATAATAATAAGGAGTTGCATTTAAATAATGAAATGATACAAGAGTTATAAAAGAGACCCACTTAACCTTTGGTCCCCTTAACCCTTTGCTAAACTCCATGACTAAAAGGGTGGTTGGAAACAAGTTTGAGGAACCGGTTCAACACGCGATCGATTTGTAATTGTGAAAACTATAATCACTGTGGGTCAATATTGTAACGAGAGAGAGATATATATGAATATTTATTTGTTTTTACTATTAATTTAATTATGTATTAATATTAATAAAACAAATAAATAGAACGAACAATGCTGAATTCTCATCTATCAAGGAAAGAATTCTATTATAGAGATCTAGGTGATTAATTGTTTTTTTTTTTTTTTATCTAAATGTTCTTAATATTTAGTAGGCGAATAGAGGAAGCTTACATCATACTCAAGTGACGATTTATGACTCTATCACCCCAAAACACTAAAAAAAAATCTGGTGTGAAGCACTCACACAACTTTCTCTTACTTCAGTTATCAAAATTATAATTGACGAATTTTATAGTTTGTGTATCAAATTTAATGAAATTCGTTGAAAACTGGAAAAAAAAACTATTCAGTAAAAGCGCGTTAATTTTCTTTGGATGATAGAATTGTATAATCAACTATGATAGCACATTAGAGAAAAACATAACCCCACCCCTCCCCTAAAAGTGCCCTTAAATGAATTTTCTCAGAGAAATGTTTTAAATAAAAGTTGTAGATCTTTACATGTTTAGTTTATATACGAAGTTTCAAGAAAATCGTAGGAGCCATTTTTGTGAAAATTTCGAAAAAGAGAATAAATCATTTAGTAAAGTGGTAAAGTAAACACACTTCCGGTTATCCAATTTTTTTTCAAACTCGGAATTTCAACAACATATTTAATTCTTATTAACATTATTTAGTTGTCAGAATTGTCTAATAAACTGAAATAGCACTTTAGATGGAAACATAACCCCACCCCTCCCCCAAAAGTGCCCTTAAGTGCATTTTTCCCCCAGAGAAATTTTTTAAATAAAAGTTGCAGCTCTTTTGTATGTGTGGTTGGTGTTCCAAGTTTAAAGGAAATAGTTGCAGCCATTTTTGCGAAAAACGCGAAAAAAAAGTAAAAAAATCCAACTAGTAAAGTGGTACTTCCGGTGGAGGAATTTTGACAGATAACGTAGTATCAGATCCCATGGTGATACCTAAACGTAATATCAAGTTTCAACTTTCTACGGTTTTTAATTTTTGAGTTACGCAGTTTATATATATACCTCTTTTTTGGACTCAGGGGACCTCAAAACGGATGTTTCCGGTGAAAACTCGATATCGAAAATTTGACACGATTACAATACTTCCTCTTACTAGGAGTAAGAGAAAATAAAAAAAATCATGTTTTTTTTGAAAAAATATATTTAATGAAAGAGATAGATTATAATATATTTATACCAATATGTTATACCTATCACATTTATATGAAACGTTTGCCCGAGAAAACTGTATTTTTGTTTTTGTTTTTGAACGGTTCTGAGTGAACAGTTGCTTTAAGGGTTCCTCTAAAGTACGTACCACTCCAATACAGTTAAGTATTGGAGTGGTACGTAAATGTATTATAAATATATATAAATATAAATACATATAAAGATATTATATGTAATATTAATATACATTAGAAGCATCGCTAGAATTTCAAATTGAAAGAATATAGGTTAATAGGAAGTGGCGACATTACAGAATAGGTTTTTTAAAGTTCTTTGGAATTTTCTCGAAAACGATTACAACGATTTCCTTTGGAATGCTAATACTACGCAAATATATACAAAATTATCACTTTTATTTAGAAACTTTTTTCCCCAAATTTGATGTTAAGATAGTTATGCGAAATTTGTGACGTTACAATTTCCAATGACATATTTATGCAGTTAGTAAGTATGTTACTGACACGACAAAAATGTAACCACTTCTCAAAACCTGATTGTAGGTTGATGCTTGTGTCCCTCACCATCTCTAGATTTATGGTTAAGTTAAAAGACTATAACATTAGAACAGAGATATATTTTCCATGATAGCCTGCTTCTTTTCATGGTCACAGACCGGTTTCTGGTCTGGTTCCGTTTCCGGTTCGCCCATCATTAGGATGTTTTATCAAAATAGTGTGATAACAAACAGTGTATATCTACCAAATTTGCTTTGTGCAAGTCTATGTTTATCACAATGTTTTGACAAAAAAAAAAAAAACATCCTGATGATCCGGTCGATGACCACACGAAAAGAAACAGGCTATCACAGAAAATATCTCTAATGCTGACCCAATCACAACAACAAGGAAAATTTTGAAGTTTAATGAATAATTTGTCAATTTATATAATTGTATTGGAAAAAAAAAAAACATCAATGGCGCAACAGCCCATGAAAAGGATTTGATAGAGCGATGGCGATTTGAATAGAGGGGTGTAGTAAGCACGCCACAGTTTGCACGCCGTTTTAGTTCCGGCCTTCGCTACTTAGGGCGCTACTATCTGTAGCTTCCCACTCTTTTTATCAAGATGCTAGGATCAACACCAACTTTGCCCTCATCGGGAATCGAACCCTAAAATTCTCGCACCATAGGCGAGTGCACTAGCTACTAGACCAACGCGTGAAAACTATCATAATTATATTAACAGCACTAAAAGAAAGTTGTGTGAGTGTCTTTACATCAGATTTTTTATATTAAAATTTTTAAATTAAACAAAAAATATATTATTAATAATTTATATGAATGGGAATGTTTTTGTCAGAAGTATAATATCTCTATGGATGAAATGTTTAATGTGGATATTAAACCTAAGCAGATAGTTGAAAAAGTTAGAGAAGTACTGATGACAGAATACCATTGTAAAGCACAAACCAGCCGCAATCATCTCTTATATAAAACTCTGAATAACTAAGGTCTGTGTTTTAAAGTGCAATCCTTGATGCTGTAGGCCACTAGCTGGATTATTAAGTGCAGAGGCGAACTCTTGTACCTAAATAATTACAGATACAGTAATGACATAAAGTTGTGTGTCTCTTTGTAATTTGGGTTGTAATGAGGGATATCTTTCATTTTGTAGGCGTGTGCCCTATTTTGAAACCTTTTAGGCTTGCACATTTTAACACAGCCCAGTTTGGGATGTTGATGGATTCATGGATATATTATCTAATGAAAGGAAATGGTTGAGCCTGGTATCTTATTGTAAACACGCCTGGTCTTACAGATACAGCCTGGTGATTGAATTTTTAATTACTAATGTGCAATTCAAATCCTACACTATTCTTGACACGTATATCTGTATTTTTATTTAATCGTATTTTTATTTATTTAATTTTATATTGTTTAATTGTATGGTCTATAGTCACCAGATGTATATGTTCATACTGTATCCTGAATTTTGCTTGTTACTGTATTTTTTTACTATTTTGGATCTATGCATTGATTCTTTTTATATTGCAATCTAATTTATTTACAACAACTTCCTCAGACGGTCATCATTCGACCATGAGTATCAGGATTTATTATTTGCCGATGTATTGTTAAAATATTTTAATAAAGACCGTTATTTTTTTTTTTTTTTAAATTTAAGGCGTCTCAACATCTGTGGTCATTTACGCCCGGAGCCTTCTCAGTGCATTGCCGGCCTCCGGACAGTGTTCTCCCGTTACAGATAACACTGTCCATCACCGGACAGTGAGCTGTAGGGGCTCCTAGAAAGAGAAAATCTAAGGGTAGCACGGCTGGATTCGAACCCGTGATCTCCGCGTTGCTAGTCCAGCGCGCTACCACTGAGCTAATCCCTTCCCTCGTTATTATTATTATTTTTATTTTAATTTATATGAAATTTAAAATTTTTATTTAATAAATTGAAATTAACCCAACTGCCACTACAAATAATGTTAGTTTTCTAAAAGTTTTTTCTAAAAAAGTGTTATCACAGAATATAACCCATTCTTAAATACAGTTATATATAACTATTACTACTAATTTATCTTTCTCTCATTCTCTCTCTTTCTCTCGAAATATATATATATATATATAGACTAGGGGGATGTAATAATATGTAGCAGTAGTAGTAGTGGACACACTGCAAGTAGAAGAGATAGGCAGCTGTTAAACTAAATGCATATACAACAGGAGGGTGAACCCTGCTCACACTTACATACCATTGTTAACATGTTTTGGTTATATTGTCCACGTGGGTCTCTTTCTCTCACTCTCTATATAGATCTCTAAACCAGTAAACCCTATTACACTGCAATGCGTACACACATCTTCCCATCTCTAAAAACATGTAACCATGTCACCGGCAGTTGTATATACTTATTTTGTTAACAACTTGTTAAAATTAACATAATTTTATCCTTTTATTTTTTTATTGTATCTTCTTTATAAATAATTCCTTTTTTATTAGAGATAATGTTCTTAGATTTCTTTAAATAGAAAAGCCAAGTATATAACGTATACAGGTTAGAAATTTTGCATCAAAATAAAATACAAAAAAAATCTGGTGTGAAACACTCACACAACTTTCTCTTACTCCAGTTCTCAAAGTTATAATTGACAAATGTTAGTGTACCAAATTTAATGAAATTCGTCGCAAAACTGAAAAAAACTGTTCAGTAAAAGCGCACATCCGGTTTACTAATTTTCTTGAAACTTGGAATTTTGGCCATCTATTTATTTCAAATTAATTTTGTTTGGATGATAGAATTGTATAATCAACTATGATAGCATTTTAAAGAAAAACATAACCCCACCCCTTCCCTAAAAAAGTGCCCTTAAATGAATGTTAATAGAGAAATGTTTTAAGTAAAAGTTGTAGATCATTGTATGCTTGGTTTATATAAATAAGTTTCAAGAAAATCATCGGAGCAATTTTTGAGGAAATCGTGTAAAAGTGAAAAAAAAAAACATTTATTAAAGTGGTACAGTAAACGCACTTCCGGTTATGCCATTTATTTCAAACTTGGAATTTCAACAACATATTTAATTCTAATTAATTTTATTTGGATGATAGAATTGTCCAATAAACTGAAATAGCACTTTAGATGAAAACCTAACCCATTCCTCCCCCAAAAGTGCCCTTAAATGAATTTTCCCAAAGAAATGTTTCAAATAAAAGTTGTAGCTCGTTGTGTGTGTGTGTGTAGTTGATATATCAAGTTGCAAGAAAATCGTTGGAGCCATTTTTGAGAAAATCGCAAAAAAATTTAAAAAAAAAAAAAAAAAAAAAAAAAAAAACTGGTAAAGTGGTACTTCCGGTTGTGCAATTTTGAAAGACAACGTACTGTCAGATCGGAATATCAAGTTTGAACTTTCTACGATTTTTCGTTTTTGAGCTATGCTGTTCATATACATACACATACACACACCCACACAGACCATTTGTTAAAAACCACTTTTTTGGACTCAGGGGACCTCAAAACGGATATTTCCGGTGAAAACTCGATATCGAAAATTTGACACGATTACAATACTTCCTCTTACTAGGAGTAAGAGGAAGTAATTAATATTAGTATTTTATCTTTCCCTAATTTTCCACTTTGGGTGCAATTTTTACTAATATAAATACAGTGTTTGGTGCGGGGTAATGTTTAGTTAACACATTTATGGTAGATAGTATTTGAATATGATTATATTGTAATCCAGAAAACAGCGCCTAAATAAAACCTAATAACATTTGAAATATAACTATTCCATTGAGGTTGAAGATAGACAAAATATCTTGATTGTCTCGAGACGTTTGGATCAAAGGAGGTTATCCATCGTCTGTCTATATAAGAAAGAATTTTGTTTTTTTTTTATAACACTTGCTTTTGGGTACGGTTCCTGTACAAAGGCATTGCCAGGATCAGATTAGCAATCATTCAAAAACCGAGTAATATTACCACACAAAAACATTGCCATTCTTTCTTCATTGTTAAAGTAAATTTTTGAAATATTTTTATAGGCTGATGATGAACACCTTAGGTCGAAATGCCACGAAATAAAAATAAAATATTAGAAGAGTAATTGAGAAGAGTAATTTGTTGTTCCAAATTTAAAATTGCCGTGCCTCACTGCAAACATTTTTTCTTATCCCTCCCACCTTTTAACAGTTTTTTAAATTAAAAAAATCTGGTGTGAAACACTCACACAACTTTCTCTTACTCCTGTTCTCAAAATTATAATTGACAAATGTTTATAGTTTGTGTACCAAATTAAACGAAATTCGTCGAAAATTGAAAAAACAGTTCAGTAAAAGCGCACTTCCGGTTTACTAATTTTCTTAAAACTCCGAATTTTGGCCATCTATTTATTTCTAATTAATTTTGTTTGGATGATCAAATTGTATAATCAACTATGAGAGCAATTTAGAGGAAAAGCTATAACCCCCCTCCACTAAAAGTGCCCTTAAATGAATTTTCCCAGTGAAATGTTTTAAATAAAAGATGTAGATCATTGCATGTTTGGTTTATACATGATGTTTCAAGAAAATCGTTGGAGCCACTTTTGAGAAAATCGCGAAAAGTGAAGAAATCATTTAATTAAGTGTTAAAATAAACGCACTTCCGGTTATCCGATTTTTTTTTCGAACTCGGAATTTCAACAACATATTTAATTCTAATAAACTGAAATAGCACTTTAGATGAAAAGTATATAATCAACCTCTTACTAGGAGTAAGAGAAAGTAAAAAAAATATTCTCTCTTCATTTCAGTCTTAACGTTCTCTACGTTTACTTCTCTCCTACCCTAAAGGTATCTTTATCTATCTTATTTTCTCTTATTGTTAATATCATTTTATTTAATTTACTGTCACTTCTTCTGTTTTATAATTTCTTCTGTTAATATTTCTTTGATTTAAATGTTTCTTTTTTTGTTATAAATCTATGCACATTTTCATGACTACTATTCTGTAAAATAATGTGCATTTTCTCCAATAGATTTTTACAGAGCTCCTGAAGAAGGGCACCAATGGTACCCGAAACGTAGAGCAACAAAGAATTCTTTTCCTTTAAAAACTCCTCTAGCCATTGCCGTAAAACATCTCATTATAACAATTGAAAAGTTTTACTGTCACCAATCCTCAATATAGTAATTTTAACTAAATAATTCAACTAAATAACTCAAAATATCTAACGTTAACCACAACAATTTCCATCAAAACTATCAAACCAGAAGTTTCGACTTACTGAATAAACTGTCCAGATTACGCAACTGTATTGAAAACGGCCCCTAAGATTTTCTTTACACTTACCGTACTAACTATCCACAGATGAAAACATTTTTCTGTAAAAATTAATTTGGGGGGGGGGTGAGAACTGAGGGTGCTTTAACGTCAAACTTTTCTCTAAAGTGCTCTTTCAGCATTTTAAGTAGCTTTTGGGAGGATCATTAAGATATAGGCTTAACACTGAACTACCATTATAAGTTTTGTCTAGGGGGAGATTAATAAAGACAAATGACTATTGGTCCACTATGTAGCCCAAATACAGGTAGCTCCTATTTCTAAAAAGCAAATCCACCAATATTAATTAAGGTCAATTAAAATTTAGTTTCTATTAAGTTTGTTTATTGTTAGAAGGAAGAGAAAAATCGTATGAATGTATCACACCAGATTTTTTGTTCAAGTTTTTCAACGAAAACTTACCTTTTGAGATCCCCTGGGTCAAAAAAATTAGTTTTTTAGAACTTCGTCTCTGGGTGTGTGCGTGTACTCTACAAAAAGTTCATACTTAATATTTCGTTTTAAGTTCTAGCAGAGGACCCGAGAATTATAGATTTAATCAAGGATTTTTTTTAGTTCATCGTGATTTCTCGAAAATGGGTCCAATGATTTCCTTTAATGTTTGAACACAAGTACATGTATATGTTATCAGCAAAGTATGAAATTCCAGGCATTCTGTAGAATGCCTAGGCATTTCAAATAATACCATGCGTGGTTTATACTCAGATACCAGATTATATTTCTTATGATAATTTTTGTGTATTTGAAAAATATTCTTTTAAAAATTCCTATTAGTCATTAGTTAACTTGAGGAAATTCTATTGTAGTTTTTTTTTCAGGCGGGCTTAACGTCCAACTATTAAATTAGGTGTCGTGGACGGGGGCGGAAGCACCTACTTTACTATTAACATTTTTTTAAACAAATATAAAATTTAGCAGTTATACGCTGGACTCGAACTGGCGTCCTCCCACTTACAAGTCCACGCTCATAACCACTACACCAACACCCGTCCCACCAATTCTACTGTAGTTTTCAGTATAATAAATCATGGTATTTTACAAATGGTGTTTCAATAGTTCTGGTACTTTAAGTAAAATAATTTAACTTTTAAATGATTACTATTAAAATATATTTTGAAATCAAGATGTAATAAAATAAATAGGGGCTCGTCCAGGGATGAATTTCATACTTTGCCGGTAACATACACACCTATATACGTCTCTGATCTGTAACTTTTATTTGAAACTTCTTTTGTGGCAAATTCATTTATGCAGATGGCTTTTGTGGGAGAAATGGGATTATGTTCAAGTATCATTCCAGTTTAATATAGAATCATCTAAGTATTATTAATTATAATTTATTAATGTGTTGGCCAAATTCTGAGTTAGCCTGTCTGAATGTGGGACTTTAATGAACAGTTTCTGTAAGTATTTAATACTCCCCAAAAAGATACCAACGTGAACTACCTAGGAACGTGGCTTTCCCTTACTCCTTGTTAATTTGGATTGCAATAAAAAATGATGAATGTATGTTTAAACATTAAATTCCACTCATTTGTCCTAACATGAATATGTTGAGCAGATGGAGGGAGCAAGTAACAATCTACCAAAGAAGGCATGGTAGAAGGCGAGTGATCATATTGTAGATTGAAGCATATAAATTTGGAAATTTAACGCTTCAAATTTTGCAGAACAATCTAAATAATTTAATAGTGGAAAAATATTACATATAAATGTAATAGGTTTATATTAGTGCGAGTTAGTAACCTAAATTAAAAAAAAAAAAACTCGAGAAAGTGGTGGTTTTCGAGAAAATCCCCCCCCCAACCTCAAAAACCTATTCTGTAAAGTCACATTTCTGGTTTACCGATTTTCTTCAAATTTGGAATTCCAATAATGTTTCTATGGTAAAATAATTTTATGTTAGAACCGTATATTAATATTAAAGTAGTATCTTAGAGTAAAGCTTAACGTACAACAGTGTAGATAGTTTGCAAAATACGAGGGTCATTCAGTAGGTAATGAGACAAATCGCTGTAGTTCAAAAACAATTTATTTTAATCAATACAAAACTTTGGTTACTTTTCAACATAGTCCCCCAGCAACATTTATACACTTGTACCCCCCCCCATCATTCTTCTAATTTGTGTATGCCTCTGGCACAAAATTCTTTGGGTTGATCTGGAAGCCATTTTTGCACTTGATTTCCAACTTCTTCATTGCATTGGATTGAAAATGTTTCCCACGTACAGCATCTTTAAGGGGTCCAAACAAATGAAAGTCCGATGGAGCGAAGTCGGGGCTGTAGGGGGGATGTGGAAGGATGATCTCCCACCCCACTTTCTTTGTGGGCGTCCGTACGATGTCTTGGAACCCATTTTGCACAAGTCTTTCTATATTGTAGGTTACCCTCAATAATGTTATGGACAGTTTCAATACTCGCGTGCACTTCTTCAGCTATCAGTTCAACAGTAATACGCCTTATTGCCCTGAATTAACGCTTGGATGCGAGATTCGAGGGAGGAAGTTGCAACTTCAACCGGTCGTCCACTTCGTTGCTCGTTACAAACACTTACACGGCCACTTTAAAACTGTTCTACTCATTTGTAAATGTTCGAATGGCTCAAACAATTATTCCCGTAAGCTTTCCAACATTCTTTCGTGGATTTTACTATCTTTGAGACCCTCTGCAACTAAAAATCTAATCATTGAGCGTTGTTCTTCCGTGGTGCAATGCTCGAGCGGAATCGCCATTGTTAACTGAATACATTTGAGATTATGCTTACCAAATACTCTCGAACAGTTCATGAGAAACTAAGTACAAGGATACCAACAACTACTAATAAACACACCGTTCTTGAGCTATAGCGATTTGTATAGCGTTACTTATTGAATGACCCTCGTATTTATAGAGAAAATCGTTGGAGCCATTCCCATCAAAGAAATCGCGAAAACTGAACAAATTATTCAGTTAAGAAAACAATTCTGGTTGATAGATTTTGATCGAAACCATGGTGTCAGTTGTGATGATGGCAGTACCCTAGACGGAATACCAAGTTAGAGCTTCCGGCGATTTTTCTTTTTAATCGGCGATTATCACGACTTTCTCTTACTGTCATTAATTGAAAAAAATGCCTTTAAATTTCAAATTTTGCTCATCCTTTGCCCTAACATAAATGTAGAAGTAGTGTAGGGACAAGTTCCTACCCAGGTAAATACTAAAGGAGAATACATTGTAGTCCAGAAGAGAGCGCCAATAATATTGAAGAAACTACATTTCAAGATTTCACGTCGTACATTCCTCAGACTATAAACATTTTTTTTTTCCAGAAAAATGTGTTATGTTTATATCCAAGAAGTTAGTGTTTTTTCAAGTTTAAAGGAAATGGTTACAGACATTTTTGAGAAAATTCCATAAAACCCAAGCATTTATGACGCACTTCCGGATAATAGATTTTCTTCAAATTTTAGAATTCTACCATTCCTTTCTTATGTAACTTCACATTATATACGTGATGGAACCGTATATATTACTGAAACGGGTACTTTACGAGGAAAGCTTAACACAACAATTCACCCAGAACCTCTAGCAAAACCAATTGCTTCCATTAAAATTTTTCTGTATATAGAAATTACTTTTCTAATATAGATTTTCTATATAAGAAATTTCAAGAAAAATCGCTGGGGCTGTTTTCCAATAAAATCGTGAAAAACTAAAAACAAAAATTCAGTAAAGATACATTGGCGGTTTGATGGATTTTTGACCAAAACCTTACTGTCACATGTTGTGTGATAAAAACCTAAAGATGATACCAAGTTGTTGTGGTTGGCTCCGCAGAGCTTTGGAAAGCAACAGAGGTATTTGTTTCCGTGAAAGCTCTGCTTCTTTTTGGGGTCATCGACCAGTTTCGAGCGATCGCCTATCATCAGGATGCATTCGCCAGACAGTGTGGCATCCCGGATGGTGGGTGAACATCCGAAACCAGTCGATGACCACAAAAAGAAGCAGGCTACCCGCGGAAAATATATCTGATGATACCAAGTTCATGGAATTTTTCGTTTTAGTAATATTTTGTTCCAAACACGCATGCGCCCACACACTCATGCAAGTCATTCGTTAAAAAAACATTTTTTTTTCCATATTATGGGGGATCCACTTTTGAATATTTGAACCGATCGCAATACTTCCTTTTACCAGGGTAAATGAAAGCAAATATATCTTGAAATGAATATGACTTAATTACAAGCGGAAAGTAAAAGATGTAGAAAAAAAATCGTTCAAATTCCAAATAAATGGAAGAAAGGGAATCTTTACTGAGCCACACCCGAAAGGATATAAGGCTAATTGTGGGTCTACTAACAGGGCATCATTGTAGGCTGAATAGACACATGCACCATCTACAACTTGCAGATAGTGCGGTATGCCGATTCTGCAAGGCAGAGGAAGAAACCCCGGCGCACATCCTCTGTGAGTGTGCCGGCCTGGGGCGAGGACAAGGTTTCTTCAATTGGGAACAGGCAATCCAGGCTGAAGTCGTGAACTTACAACTCTGCGCTAGGGAGATTATAAGGCAAGGCATAGTGGGTACAAGAGTGGCCATATACTCCGACAGTCAGGCAGCCCTGAAGGGACTTTCTTCACACCAAATAGTCTCAAGACTGGTGTGGGATAGCCTACTTGCCCTAACCGAGGTGGGTACTCGGAATAAACTGACACTCGCCTGGGTGCCGAGACATGCGCGGTTTCTGGGCAATGAAACCGGATGGATGCCATAGCGAGGCAGAGTTCGTAGGATACCTTTATAGGCCCCGAATCCTTCTGCGGCTAGTCCAGGAGCCTTATTCAAACTTCTATCAAAGGTTGGATAGAAGAACAGCGTCTGCTTTGGTGGGAGAGAACACCAGGACAGAGGCAGGCAAAGCTCTTTATTAAGAGATATTTGCCTAAATTTACCAGAGATCTACTATAAGGCTAATTGTGGGTCTACTAACAGGGCATTGTAGGCTGAACGGACACATTGCAGATACAACTTGCAGATAGTGCGGTATGATTGCAATTGGGGACAGGCAATCCCGAAGCTATGAGCTTCATCATGGCGGAGCCGCTCTCAGCTTGCTAGGGCTGATTAGGAGGGCAAAGCTGGGGGTTGTGCTATAATTTAAGAGGATCCACAATAGACCTCGCAATGAAAGGAGGCTCGTCCCCCCTCCCCCGTTTCTAATCTAAAGGAATCTTTAAAACAACCAGGACATCAACACAATAATATTTGATTCAGTTCTTTGAAAACCATAAGATACGCTAACTATTAAATAAAATAAAATTGAAAATGCATATAATATTTATCTGGAACATAGAAACAATTTTTTTTTTGTCAAAGGATTATCTTAAAAAAGAAGAAAAAGTTGAATACAAAAAACAATATGTAAGAGTGACTGAGTGAAGGAAGAAATATAAAAAGATATAAAGAAGCAGAAGAAAGATATGTGAGGAGTACAAAGTGAGAGAGAAATAGGACCAGTCGACCGGTCCTAGTCCGGGTTCAAGGTTAAAACTGCACGTACCCGTCTCATCAAGGACTTCTATATAACCATCGTCCACCTTCGTCCACATCTTTACTGGCTCTCTGTCTTTTACTACTTCTTACTACTACCACTACACAACACACTACACTCCAACCATCAAACACTTTGCCATATTTTACATATTATATATATGTCTTACTATATTTACATCTTTCTATTTACATTTTACTAAACTTTAACATACTTGTAAATATATGTAAAACTATTAACTATTGATATAATTTATGGCCAAAATAATAAGTACTGGAACAATACTGAATATACAATTACTTAGATTAGTAACTACAGTTGTAAAACATGACAAATTATTCTCAATATATATAAAAATTTTATTGTATGAGATTAAAAATTTTAAGCTAATTAATGAACGGGATATTGCGGTAATTCAGACTAGTTTTCAAATTATAAATACACAAAATTTTTTCATATTGCGGTTCTATGGAATTAACTTTCTATTTCCAAATAAGACAATGAATATTGTGTGATTTGCTTATACAAATATTTGGAAATTGGGCTTTTTCTAGGAAGAAAAAAAAAATGTTAACTAATTAACTCCCACCTTACAGCCGACAATTCCCCCCCCCCCAAAAAACCTTGGTTCACTGACCTACCAGAAAGTAGAAGTTTCTTTACAACCATGACCAAACTGCGTTTTAACCATAACTTTTCTCCTCATCATCTGTCTCTTATAGGAAATCTCAAGTCAACCCAGTATGCACATGTCCTCACAGACTGTGATGCCGTCATTCAAAAAAGATTTAGTAGTCTGGACCGTTACCAGATAGGGAAGGAGGAAATACCCATCCTTAGAACCTTCCAGGAATTTTGGGATTTCTTAGGGAGCTCAACCTGGAGAGGTTGCTGTAGATGAGCTAGCTCATCCTCGGCACCAAAAAATTCAAAAATCCAGCACACTTCTGGCCACCGTGCCTAGCGCATAGCGCCAAAACCGGTGCCTATGGTCACTTAGCCTTGCCTACTATGTAGGCAAGTTTCCATCCCTGCCACGTGGAGGCGGACCTCTACATATCCGTCTAGTCCGGCGCATTACCGCTACTTCTCGAGCAAACAGAGCGAAGTCTTTAAAATTTTCAGCACTTTTCACCAACTCTTTACATTCTCCCGGCCAATTCTCTCCCCTCCTTTTCAGCTTGAATTCCATATGGATTCTTGCCTCGTCGAGGAGAGAACATCGGAAGAGAACGTGATGCACTGTGTCCCGTTCACCGCACTCGCAATTCGGGGAATCTTTCAAACCCAACTCATTGAGCTTAGAATTGAACTTCCCGTGGTCCGTGAAATATTGCGTTACGGTTTGGGATAGCTCCAGCCACCGTATCGATAGTCTGTGATACAAATTTGTGAAGAACTCATATGTGATTCTTCCTGTTTCTGCCTCATCCCAGCGTCTTTGCCACTTCCCAATCTCATACTCTCGGATATTATTCCTTGCAAGAGTAGTAGGCATCTGACTGGACAGCTCCTCACCATTGAGGACAATCAAGACCCCTTCTTGAGAACCCCCTCTGTAAGGGCTCTCATCTCAATAAGGAGAGATCAAGCGGCAACACACCAGCGACCACCGGTAAGGAAACCGTGGATGATGTCGCATAGGCCCTTGTTATAGAGCATAAGATTGCTCTTTGCATCCGCAACAGAGTGCCGCATCCTCGGCACCAGAGGGGGTACAATAGATTAAAAAAAAAAAAAAAAGTCGCAGTACAGAACCCTCAAAAAAAAAAAAAAATCTTTAAGGTTTCCGCCGCCACGTCAATAACACTTAGGTTTTCGGATTGAGACCGCATCAGTGGTTTGTTATGAACCGATCTTTCACCCCATATTGCAATAGCCTTCTCCAGGCTAGTTTCGCCTCAACAAGCTGAAATAACACTTAATCCTGAAGACCTAAGTGTTTAAACAAAAACATCTGCAGCATTAATAATTTTTGAATTTGATTCCAAAGCGATTTACCCGAAAAAGTCTTTAAACATCGTATACTTCTCCACATATAAATACTTATCACTTTCATTTGTAACATTTTCCCGGGTAAATTGATTTCAGGGAGTTATGAGGGAACAATAGCAATGTGCTTTCCCCTTAAGTGCCAAGTTTTATACAATGTATGGTTTTCTTACCACTTACGTGTATATATTATGGTATGGTATGGCACTTACGTATTTTATATACGAGGCATGTCCAGTAAGTAAGTATACTGAATTTTTGTAGATTACAAAAATTTTTATTTGAACAAAAAAATTACCTGGTTACATTTTAGTTATTTTTCGACATAGTCACCATTCCTCTCAATGCAGGTGGTGAACTGGCGTATTAATTTTTTGATGCTTCCTCGAAGTAATTTCCCGCCAACCCCTTCGTCCACTTCTCCACCTCCCCCTTCACCTCCTCGTCGGATGAAAACCATTTTTCCACCCATGTGCAGCTTCAGGGAGGTAAAGAGATAGTAATCCGAAGGTGCTAGGTCAAGGGAATACGCGGGATGGTTCAGGACATCCCATTTAAACGAGGCAAGCAGTTCCTTAGTGGCGTTGGCCGTAAGTCATGGTCTGGCATTGTCATGCAGCAGGCAGACTCCCTTTGTCAGCATGCCTCTCCTTTTGTTCTGAATCGCCCTCCGCATTTTTTTTAGGGTCTCACAGTATCTTGCAGAGTTGATGGTCTCCCCTTGAGGCAAATATTCAATTAAAATTATGCCTTGACAGTCCCAAAAACGGATGCCATGATTTTCTTGGCTGAAATTGTGGTTTTGAACTTTTTGACACAGAGTGAAGAGGTTTGACGCCACTTTTGAGACTGCCTTTTGGTTTCAGGTGTGTAGTATGCAACCCAAGTTTCATCTCCAGTAATGATGGAGCGGAGAAATTCATCGCCATGGAGTTTGTAGCGTCTCAAAAACCTCTTGCCCGGCCTCCACTCGATTCAACTTGGCGGGAGATTGGATTGACATTTTTCAGGAAACGTATTTTCCCGTTGACAGTTCTCAACGTACTGACCTCGAACCGGTCTCGTTGCGGAGGGGAGGAATCAGGCTACACGATAGTGTAGCCAACATGTCGAAAACAAAATTCCTCCGGCAGTGAGAGCCTCAGTACACTTACTTAATGGACATGCCTCGTACATTATGGTATCCTTAGAATTGGACGAAATCTGACGAAAAATCGGTTTACCAGAAGTGATTTTTTTTTTTTTTTGGATTATCTTCGAAAACGGCTACAACGATTTCATTTAAATTTAAAATGCTCATTGCTCAAATAAAAACGTTATCACTTTTATTTGAAACATTTTACCCAGAAAAAAAACTGATTATAGATTTGGGGTTATGGGGGTCCCCCGTCAGTTAGGTTTAAATTTACATTTGCACAAGCTGTGTTAGTTTTACAGAGAGCGCTCTACGCTCCAAACAAGTTCGCTCAGGTATACAACTATTACCCCTACCACCATTTTTTATATCCAGCCTAATTAAACATTAGAAAATTTTAATTCTACAACTGGAGTAAGAGAAACTCGTATGAATGTTTTAAATCAGATTTTTTTTATTTAAATTAGGCAGTAAATCTCAAATTTAGCAATATATATATATATATATAATTTGTAATAAATTATATTGGTATTAGACTGTCTAGTAACTTTGCATGTTAGGTTGGCTGGTATCAGTCAGTCTAGCAGTACGTGTATAATTTGTTACGTGAGTGCATCTGTCTATGCAATTCAACAACAATGTAACATAAAAAAAAAAAAAAATGGCAACTAAAGCTTTCTTAATAATAATCTCAAAGATATCTGAATGTGAATGGTATAAAATGATGAAATTGTTTTAAATAACATTGTCTATATTTAAGTTTTTTTTTACTAGTAACAGGAAGTATTGTAATCGTGTCAAATTTCTATATCGAGTTTTCACGGAAATATCCATTTTGAGGTCCCTGGTCCAAAAAAAAAAAATGGTTTTTAGCAAATGTGTGTGTGTGTGTGTGTGTGCGCGTATGTATGTGACCAGCATATCTCAAAAAACGAAAAAGTCGTGGCGTTACAACTCTGCGCTAGGGAGATTAAAAGGCAAGGCATAGAGGGTAGAGAGTGGCCATATACTCCGACAGTCAGGCAGCCCTGAAGGCATTTCATTCACACCAAATAGTCTCAAGACTGGTGTGGGATAGCCTACTTGCCCTAACCGAGGTGGGCACTCGGAATAAAGTGACACTCGCCTGGGTGCCGAGACAGGCGGGGTCCCTGGGCAATGAGAGGGCGGATGCCCTAGCGAGGGAGGGTTCGCAGGATACCTTTATAGGCCCCGAACCCTTCTGCGGCTTGTCCAGGAGCCTCATTCAAACTTCTATCAGTGGGTGGATAGAAGATCAGCGTCTGCGTTGGTGGGAGGGAATACCAGGACAGAGGCAGGCAAAGTTCCTCATTAAAAGACATCTGCTTAAATTTACCAAATACCTGCTCAGCCAGACCCGAAGGGATATAAGGCTAATTGTGGGTCTACTAACAGGGCATTGAGGGCTGAATAGACACATGCACCACAACCCTACAACTTGCGGATAGTGCGGCATGCCGATTCTGCAAGGTAGAGGAGGAGACCCCCCTCCTTTGTCAGTGCGCCGGCCTGGCGAGGATTAGGTTTCTTCAATTGGGGACGGGCAATCCCGAAGCTGAAAGCTTCATGACGGAGCCGCTCTCAGCTTTGCTAAGGATTGATTAGGAGGGCAAAGCGGGGGGCTGTTCTGTAACTTAAGGGGATCCACAATAGACCTCAACTTGTAGGTCGCAGTAGAATGAGGCTCCCCCCCCCCGCTACTATTCTATTTCACCGGAAATATCCATTTTGAGTTCCCCTGAGTCCAAAAAAAAAATGGTTTTTAGCAAATGGTCTATGTGTGTGTGTGTGTGTGTGCGTATGTATGTGACCAGCATATCTCAAAAACGAAAAACTGTAGAAAGTTGGAAGTTGATCTTCCGTTTAGGTATCATCATGGGATCTTACAGTACGTTATCTGTCAAAATTCCTCAACCGGAAGTACCACTTTACTAGTTTTTTTTCTTTACTTTTTTGCAATTTTCTCAAAAATGGCTATGACGATTTGCTTCAAACTTGATATATCAACTACACATACAAAGAGCTACAACTTTTATTAGTAACATTTCTCCGGGAAAATTCACTTAAAGGCACTATTGAGGGAGCGGAGGGATTGTACAATTCTGTCATCTAAATAATGTTCATTAGAATTAAATGTGATGTTGAAATTCCGAGTTTGAAAAAAAAAAAAATCGGATGACCGGAAGTGCGTTTTCTTTACCACTTTACTAAATGTTTTTTTTTTTTTCACTTTTTCGCGATTTTCTCAAAAATCGCTCAGACGTTTTTTTCTTGAAACTTCGTATATAAACTAAACATACAAAGATCTACAACTTTTATTTAAAACATTTCTCTGGGAAAATTCCTGTAAAGGCACTTTTAGGGGAGGGGTGGGATATGTTTTTCTCTAAAATGCTATCACAATTCTATCATCTAAAGAATATTAATTAGAAATAAATAGATGGCCAAAATTCCGAGTTTCAAGGAAATTAGTAAACCGGAAGTGGGCTTTTACTGAATGATTCTTTCAGTTTTCGACGAATTTCATTAAATTTGGTACACAAACTATAAAACTTTGTCAATTATAATTTTGAGAACTGGAGTAAGAGAAAGTTGTGTGACTGTTTCACAACAGATTTTTTGTCTGTCTCTCCCAATTTGAAGAAGTAAAATGGGGGATATCAAGTACCTGAAATGAGATCAATTGTTCTTAAATGAGATTTTATTAATTATTGCCAAGAAAGTAAAAAAAATTAAATGAGAGTTTTTTTTATTATTATTTATTATTATGTTATTGTGTATAAACTAATAGAGACTTGATAAAAAAGGAAAAAAAAAAAAATTATCAAAGCGGGGAAACCCAAGCAAGACAATTATTTTTGTTTACTCACATATTATTTAGAAAGGATAACTTCCAAATAGTGTTCACGTTATGTAATAGATCTTGTTTTAGAAAAGAACTATTTAAAACGTAGTATTAAACAAAGACACTAAAAAGCTTTTCGACAATTTCTGAACGAAACTAAATATGAACAAAATAACCCGGCAGATCAAAACTAATTTCAATAAAATCTTACACAAGATTTTTTTTTTTTTTACTTTGTTCGTAGTTTTTTTTTAAATAGTTGCAATGAAAATTTATTTAATTTTCAGTCATCTAAAAGGCCTATCACTTTTAAGTGAATCATTTGGGGAAGATATAATTTTTGGAGCGTTTTAAAGGGGTCTCTGGGGCTTCCCTGAGAAGTTCTATTTCAATATATCGTAGTGTTATACAATTTACGTATAATATAACAGAAAACTTAATTTTTTTTTTTTTTTTTTTTTAAGAAGTACCGTAAGTTTAAATAAGATTATTTGTTGTAATAAGGGAAATTGGTTAATGAAACTGCGAATTTTCTGTAAAACCACTCCAACGATTTTCGTAAAATTTGATTTACATTTACTAAGTAAACTAAGTACATAAAACTTATTATTATTGAAAAGTGGATGCCTATTGGCTTGGAATCTAAGCCTATATGGCTTTTATCCCCTCATCCCCCACCCCATTCATCCCCTTAATTAATCTACCCCGGTAGTCTACGATCAGTCTGCCAATAACCCAAGACAGCTTCAACTCCAACCTTCACCCAGGAAATCCCGCGAGAGTGGTGCCCTCCCAAATATACAAAACCTAGTACCAGCGAAACGGGGACAACTGACATAAGTAGTGATACACCGTTTCCCTAACTCCATCATCACAGTTCTATGTTATGCAAGTGACTAGACACCCGTGTGTGTCCGGTCAGAACACCCACCAAGGTCTTCATTCATACCCTACTAAGGGACAGGAGGTAATCTGAAACCCTCTGCTTGGTTCCTTTGATGAATCTTTTAGCCTGGATGCAACCCTGCGTGTCTTCACAAACATTTCTCCAAAACCCTCGTCTCCCCAAACGTATTACTTTATTACTTTTAAATGAAACTTATATCCAAAAAACTTTATTTTAAGAGAGATAATTGAACCTCGAATGTCATGCTTTTCTGTTTAGGTTTTAAAAAAAAATCTGGTGTCAAATACTCGAATGACTTTCTCTTATTCTAGAATTATTACAATTTAATCAAGAAATTTACAATGTTATTAACTGGCCATAAAAATTGTGACGGGGATTTTACTTATGTGGTGCGCTCTATGTAAAAACTAACAAAGCTTAGACAAATTTACATTTAAACCAATTGTAAGGTCTGCATTACCTCCAAAAATATCAATTCAAATAATAGTGATATGTTTCTATCTATTGCAGCAAGCACTCCAAATTAAAAGAAAATCGTTGTAACAGTTTTCGAGAAAATTCAAAAAAACTTATTATACAAATCGCACTTCCGGTTGACCGATATTCGAATTTGGAATTCTATGAATACTTTTAATGTTTATTAATATTATGTAGGTTGTAAAAACCATATATTATACTGAAGTTATTTATACTTTAAAGGGAAGGAAAGCATTCTGTGCACCCAAGAACCTCAAAAATATTTAAAAGATGTCCTTGATCAGCGTACTTACTAACTGGCGTTTGTTTCAAAAATTTAATATTGGTGATATGACCTTAGAAAGAAAGACATGTTCAAAGCGGCCATCATGCAACGTTGGTGAGGCTTTACGGGTATCTGTCGAGCCAAATCCAACTATAAGTACTCATGAAGTTGCTGTAGACTTGGCAATGTTTAAAGACTCCGGCAGCAGCCATATCCATACTATAGGTAAAGTAAAATGGAGATTTAGAATAGTGCCGCATGAATAGGCCGCCGCCAGAAAAGCCTGCCAGCCAACCAACTTCTCTTAAAAAATCCATCATCTGATATGCGTCTTCTCACTAGGGATGCGAAGTATTGGCGAAATTCTGAGACATGCAGTCAATGGTCGGATCGCATTCAAACGGCACTTCCGGTTGGTGCAGGAGGAGTAATTTGAGAAAAAGTCGATGTTGTTTGTGCATTTTATGAAACTATGAAGGAATAATTCATCAAGAATTCGTTCTCAATGGATTTTCCATGAATTCAAAAGTTTATTGCCAGCAATTAAATAAAATGTACCCAAAAATGGCCAAGCATTACCGAACTTTGCTCCAGCAAGATAACGGCTGTGCGTGCCTCACACCACCCGTCAGAATAAACTAAAAATTAAAGAACCTGGTGGCCTGACTTTCTTTTATACCCATTCTATAATTCAAATTAAGCTCCATCCAACTATTATTTGTTTCGGTCCATGGCACATTATTTTGGGGGAAAAAAATGTAGTAACTTTACTGAAGTTCAAACTGGAGTTTAGAAGTTTTGTAAATCCAAACTCATAGAATGGTATCGGCGAGGGATCAAAAAGATGGCTTAAACAGTCAATCACAATGGGCTACATTTTGAACATTAATAAAAAAATTCATAAAAGGTCCTTCCTATTACCTTTCAACAGCTAGTATCTCACATGGAAGTTCCCTTGCTTCCATTCTTTTCACAATATATACTGTCGATATTCCAACCAATCCGAACACTCATATCTTTACCTACGCAGATGATACAGCCATCCTTTCCCCACATCCCGATCCTGTCCTAAGCACATTTAACCTTCAGCAACATTTGCAATCCCTTGAGAAATGGTTTTGCAGATGGAGAGTGAAGGTTAACGTCCAAAAAGGCAAGAATATAACGTTCACTCTAAGACGTGCCATTTGCCCCCCCCCCCCACAGTTTATATCAATCACATCTTATTACTGTAACAGCAACCAAGAGAGAAGAGAAAAAGTAACAAAATGCCAGAACAACTCTCTCGGATTAGAGAGGGAGAAACCATATAAATACAGCGACGGAACACAGAGAAGATATTGTTCAAATTAGTTCAGAAGATAGTTCACCAGTCACAACGTGTCATTACCCCTTCCTCTCTATCTTTATCTACCATCTTTACTGTAAAGTCCAGGCAGTCAGTGTAACTCATTATTATCTTACAGTGTTAACCAAGTCTTGTTAATTTCATCAAACCAGACCAATTCTCTCCAACCAACCCCATTACATCACCAAGCGTTGATACAGTTAAATATCTAGGACTCTATAAAGACAAACGCCTGACATGGAACCTAAATATACAAGACTAAAACGAAACGAAGTAAAAAAAAAAAAAAAAAAAAAAAAAAAAAGCTGCAGCCTACTCAAGCGACTACTGGATAGACGCTCAAAATTAACTTTAAATAACAAAGTACTTATCTACAATCTACTTTTAACCCAATTTGGGACTTACGGACTCTAGTTATGGGGCTCAACCAAGCGTTCCAACATCCACCACCTCCAAACCCTACAGTCCAAAATATTACATTGTATAACCAATGCTCCGTTTTACGTTTCTAACCTGACAATACATTCCGATCTCCAGATTTCTATTTAAAGTGATCTAGTCCAAAATAAGTTACCGCAAATTTCACACTCGCCTCGCACACCATCGAATCCCCATTAATTAACCAAATTTTCCTCAGCATCCATTTCATATAACCCTCCTCGACGACTGAGACGGCAGTGGCCTCGTGGTTTCTTAAAAGTGTGCGCAGCGAAATACTGTGGAGGGTCAACCACTGGGTGATTTCTCCATACCCGTTATTGTGAGTCATTTCACTTACTTATAATACAATTTTTAAAAAAAGTAGTAATTTTTTTTTTAAAATGGTATTCAAATCGTCAGGCGTTAAAACTATAATGAGATGTTGGTACGGCAATGGCTAGAGGAGATTTTAAAGAAAAAAAAATTCTTTCTTGCTCTACGTTTCGGGTATCATTGGTGGTGCCCTTCTTCAGGAGTTCTGTAAAAATTTATTGGAGAAAATACATGACTGTAAAGTATAGTAGTTATAAAAAGTGCATATATTATCTATTTAGAGAATCTGAGATTATCTATTTAGAGAATCTGAGATTATCTATTTAGAGAATCTATGCGCTTTTTAGAACTACTATACAGTACTATAATGTATTTTCTCCAATAAATTTTTACAGAGCTCCTGAAGAAGGGCTCCAATGGTACCCGAAACGAAGAGCAAGAAAGAATTTCTTTTTTCTTTAAAAACTCCTCTAGCCATTGCCATACGTACAAACACCTCAATGTAATAATTATTTTTTTTGAGGGTTCTTGCACTGCGACCATCTAGTGATCTCTATTACTAAAGTGGTTACTTTATAGGAAAGCTTGGACCCCCACTATAGGTTGCTGCATCCCCACCACCCACTGCAGGGCCGCCAAAAAAAAAAAATTTCCTTGGAAAAATATCACAAATAAAAGTTATAGGCATTTATGTGTTTGCTTAGTATTAGGAAGTTTAAAGATATTGTTACAACTCCTTTTCAAAAAAATCGCGAAAAACAGTAGAAAAAAAAAAATCATTTAACAAAGTTGTTATAACTTCCGGTTCATTTGATTTTGACCAAAACATTACTGACAGATGTGGTAATAGTACCTCTACCTACACGGAATATCATCTTGGAGCTTTCTTTTTTTTTTTTAAATATTCTGTTCTCTCGCTCTCTCACTCTCTCTCACACACACACACCAACTTTCAAACGATTCTCTAAAAACATGTTATATACATGTTATTTACATTAGTATAAATAAATATAAATCCCATGTGCTTATTATTGTTATGCTTTAAAAAAAACACATAGACACATGTATTTAACATTTGTATTTCTGTACAAACATAATTGTAAAAGTCTATCGCATTCCTTTCAGGTGTACCCTCTAATGTCTCATTGAATATAATAATACCCCCCCCCCCAGCTATAGAATACAGTCCACTTCGCCTACCTGCTCAACTCCCAGCTACCCCCCACTTTAATTATTCCCCGATTTTCCCCTAAGGCACATATTAAACTGGTATTCGTCATAGTTGTCTCGATAGAAATGAGACGTCAATTTTAATATGGATGCAGACTAACCTCAAAGACTAAGTTCTATCGGAAACTTATTGTTGATGTACTGATTGTTATTTTACTACCTAATTCATTTTCTATAATGATTTAAATAAAAAAAACTAATTAGACTTAATATAAGAAGATAAAGTATTAATTGTAAGAATCGGAATACATGTTTTGAGGTCCCTTGAATACTAAAAAATAGTTTTAGTAGCATATATGGTCTCTTTCTCTGTGCGTATGTGTGTGATTGAGGTGAGGAAGAGAAAGTGAGAGATCAAAATATCTCAAAAATAAAAAAAAAAGTCTGGTGTGATTCACTCACACAACTTTCTCTTACTCCAGTTAGTCAAAATTATAATTGACAAACTTTATAGTTATTATACCAAATTTAATGAAATTCGTCGATTTTTTTTTATGTAAAAAATCGCGAAAACTGAACAAAAAAATAAAGTTCAGTAAAAGCGTACTTCCGGTTTAGTAATTTTCTTGAAACTTGGAATTTTGGCCATCTATTTTTTTGTAAGTTAATTTTGTTTGGATGATAGAATTGTATAATCAACTATGATAGCATTTTAGAGAAAAACCCACTCTTCCACCAAAAACCCCTTTCTTAAATGACTCTAACAGGAGAAATGTTTCAAAAAAAAAAAAAAAAGTTGTTGCCCATTATATGTGTAGTTCACATTCCTAGTTTGTAGAAAATCGTTGGAGCCGTTTTCGAGAAAATATCAGAAAACTAAAAAATACGTGTGAGTAAAAACGCACTTCTGGTCATCAGATTTTTTCATTCTCGGAATTACAAACACATTTAATTCTAATTAATATTATTTAGATGTCAGAATTGTATAGTAAACTAAAAAAAAAAACACTTAAAGGAAAACCTACCTTCACTCAGATCTTTGTACGTACCTTTTAGATCTTTGTATGTGTAGTTGATATACGAGTTTAAAGAAGGAGAAAATCCCAAAAAAGTGAAGAAAAAAAAAAAAATCAATCGCTAAAGTGGTACTTCCGGTTGAGGAATTTTGACAAATGACCTACTGTCGGATCCCATGGTGATATTTTAAACGGAATATCAACTTTGAACTTTCTACGTTGTTTCGTTTTTGAGCTATACTGTTTACATACACACACACACACACACACACACACCATTTTCTAAAAATCACTTCTTTGGCCTCAAGGGACCGACCTCACTCAAAACGAATATTTCCGGTGAAAACTCGATATCGAAAATCTGACACACGATTAGGTAAGAGAAAGTAAAAATACACGAAAATCAAACTTTTGTTGCCATTATTACCACGCAGCTAGCAAGAAGCAAAATCCATCAACCGGAAGTGCTAATGATGTTGTCGGACTTGACTAATTTTTTTTTTTTTTGTATTCTCTATATATGGAAAGCAAAAGTAATCACTTCTATTTGAAAGATTTTCTTGAAAAAAAAATACTGTTTTTACGTTGTTCTGCGGAATTTGTGACGTTCAAAAAGTTATATGGGGTTGGTACATTGTTATTGGCGCACTCTTCTGGACTACATATTATCACTTCCACTTGGTGCCTGATTAGTACTTGTCTCCCCATTAACTCTATATTAATGTTTATAAAAAAGTGAGTAAAATTTGAAGCTTAAAAATATTATATGATTTTATATAATTTATAATAATATACAATTAATTATATTAACAGCAAATTAAAGAAAGAGGTTTGAATATTTACGAATCAATTGTTTATTTACGAATCAAATAAAATAAAAGCATTTTATTTGTTTTTGTAGGAGTATGAATTCAAAAACAATATTATTATTATTATGATATTATTAAAAATGAAAGTAGTTAAGTTTTATACGATTCAATGAATACATCAAATAATAAACATACTGTATAGTAAACTGCTATGCATGAGAAACACACTTCTTGCAAAGGGGAGGGGATAGACGAAGCCTGAAGGTTTAGGGGGGGGGAGAAGACACGTAATTAGTGACAGCAAGAGTAGGGATAGAAGAACTAAATACAATAAAATGCAAAAGAAATGTATATGTATGTAGTTGTAAATAAGATAAACAAATATTATATTATTTATTATACAATATAGATATATTTAAAAAGGAAGAAAAAAAAAAATACATGTTTATTCTAAGTAGTACAAGTAAAGACTAAAGCATTTATTGTAAAGGAAAAGAAATGCTAAGTTATTAAAATAAAAAAAATAATAATATAGAAGGAAAATAAAGAAAAAGACAATAGATACGAAAAGTATATTTAGCTAGTATCGCTAGTGACGCCGCCGTCTAGCGGCAAAATGTTAAACTAAATACTGCGGTCACCGCTCTTTACTGCAGCAGCGCACCAGGTGGAATCTTGACACAAGTGTGCTATGGAGCTACCTCTTAATTATTTATTAAACTCTTTTAATAATAATATTAAATAAATAAATTGGAAAAATAACGAATAGATTTTTTAATAATTGTATTAAAAGGCAATTTATCGTCAATTAATATATATTTATAAAACTTATCTAAAGGAGAAAGTAGAGCAAAGTAGATAAAAATACAGATAAGTAGGAAAAAAAAAAAAAAAAATCAAGAATCAATACGATTCCAACAGAATATAATCAAACTAATACTAAGTTTTTTTAAAATATATAAAAATTTATAAGTACTTTTTCTTACTGCAATAATACAAATTGAAATTTGACTCATTTGTCCTTAATGTAAATATAGAGATTAATGGTAATTGTATCTATCTATCTATCCTAGGTAGAAATAGTTGAATGATTACATATTGCAGTCCACCATTAAAACACACACAATAAACCAAAATTAAAACTGAAATTTAATGTCACAGAACAACCTAAAATAATTTTTTCCAGACAAAGATTCCAAGCTTAAAGCAAAATTTAAAACATTTTCAACAAAATCTCAAAAACTTATTTATTAATCTTGCACCTACCGGTTAATAGATTTATCTTCAACAATGGAATTCCAACAAAAATTTAAAATTATAAGGTAGTAGAAATTGTGTTGACATGGTGCTTTAAAGGAAAGCAATTGTTCTCCAAGAATACCCCCCCCCCCCCCCCCCAAAAAGGTTTTAAATAAAAGTGATAAGACGTAGATAGATATTGATAGTTATAGAATAATAGTACACGAAATTTTAAATAAAATGGTTTGAGCCATTTCCGAAAAAATTACGAAACACTGTGGAAGGTAAAGGGATTCATTAAAGTGGCAGTTCCGGTTGGGGTGGATTTTAATCGAAGCCTTCGTGCCAGATGCGA
Source organism: Triatoma infestans (assembly GCA_011037195.1). Taxonomy (NCBI): domain Eukaryota; kingdom Metazoa; phylum Arthropoda; class Insecta; order Hemiptera; family Reduviidae; genus Triatoma; species Triatoma infestans. The sequence goes on from JAAEAF010004182.1 coordinate 81,854, forward strand.
TTGGTGGTACATAAACGGAATATCAAGTTTCAAGCTTCCGGCGATTTTTCGTTTTTTTAAGATATTTTGTTCATGTTTACACACTTATACACACAGACAACAAGGCGTATCTAGACTGGTTTAAAATGCTTGCCCATATTATGGTGCAAAGATTCTGAACGCAAATCATATTCTTTATGATTGCAGCAAATATGAGGCAGCAAGAGATAGACTCGTCCGAGCAGTATTGACCCACTCACTGGAGGCTACTGGTAGATCGGAGGAGAAGAATCTGGTGAACGTAAAGCACGCAAAATTATTTATTGACTTTATTTAAGTCGATTAATGTAAAAAGATCTATAATTTGGGACTCTATATTTAATTTTATCCATAATTGGCAATTTTTCATTTTCTTCCCATTTGTACTATATCTTATGTTTCCTTTGTTTTACAAATTAGTTATTTATTCTGAAGGCTGATGTTGTAAACACTGTCATAATGTAATGGAGCATGTAGAAAAATAAACTCCCTAGCGTAAGAGTTAATTTTGCCAGGAAAATTAAAAAAAAAATACCTACAATTTCGCTAAAGAAAAATTTTCGTAATAAAGAGATCTTAAAATATCAATTTCCGGTAAAAAAAAAAAAAAAAAAAAAAATTTGGAATGATGAAACTGAGACGATTCTCTCTCTTACTACGTTCCGGTAAACGGTGATTGATTCCATGCCTATTTAAGTTGTTTTGTTTACCAGTGTATAAATGTGCAGATGATTTTTTTTAAATAAACTTATTCATTCATTCTCTTACTACGTATACAATTAATTAATTACCAAATTTTTTTTTAACCTTCCAATGTTTACAAACATTCAGTTGGCCAAGCCATAAAAAAAAAAAATCTGGTGTGAAACACTCACACAACTTTCTCTTACTCCAGTTCTCAAAATTATAATTGACAAATTTTATAGTTTTTCTACCAATTCTTCAATTCTACTAAATTTAATGAAATTCGTCGGAAACTGAAAAAAAAAAACTGTTTAGTAAAAGCACACTTCCGATTTACTAATTTTCCTGAAACTCGGAATTTTAGCAATCTATTTATTTTTAATTAATCTTGTTTGGATGATAGAATTGTATAATCAACTATGATAGCACTTTAGAGGAAGATGTTACCCCACCACCACTCCCATAAAAGTGCCCTTATAAATGAATTTTACCAGAGAAATGTTTTAAATAAATGATGTAGATCTTTGCATGTTTAGTTTACATTAGAAGTTACAAGAAAATCGTCGGAGCCATTTTTGAGAAAATCCCGAAAAAAATTAAAAAATCATTTAGTAAACTGGTAAAGTAAACGCACTTCCGGTTATCCAATTTTTTTTTTCAAACTCGGAATTTCAACAACATATTCAATTCTAATTAACATTATTTAGATGGCAGAATTGTCTAATAAACTGAAATAGCACTTTAGATAATAACCTAACCCCACCCCTCCCCCAGAAGTGCCCTTAAATGAATTTTTCCGGAGAAATGTTTCAAGTAAAAGTTTGTAGTTGTTAGTATGTGTAGTTCATATATCAAGTTTGAAGAAAATCGTTGGAGCCATTTTTGAGAAAATCGCAAAAACGTAAAAAAAAAAAAAACAGCTAGTAAAGTGGTACTTCCGTTGAGGAATTTGGACAGGTGACCCACTGTCGGAATCCCATGGTGATACCCAAACGGAATATGAAGTTCGAACTTTCTACGATTTTTCGTTTTTGAGCTATGCGTTAACATATTATATGTATACGCGCGCGCACACACCACACACACACACACACACACACAACACACACACACACACAAGCACCATTTGCAAAATCAATTTTTTGGACTCAGGGGACCTCCAAAACGGATATTTCCGTGAAAATTAACACGATTACAATACTTCCTCTTACTAGGAGTAAGAGAAATTAAAAGTGGTAGGGGTTTTATATATGTATATTTGAGTGTGACTTGTGGTGCAAAGCCCTCTATATGAAACAGCAAAGCTATATTTTAAGCTTAAACTTTACTGACATGTTTCCTACAGTTTCCCAAAAATCAATATCACTGTGAAAATGTTTCAGAATAAGAGCTATAGATATTTATCCACCACATAGGTGATTTCAACGTTTTTTTGTGAGAAGATTAGTACACCTATCACATCTAGTGGAAGTTAATGAAACTAAATGTTTAACAAAAAAAAATTGGATTTTTTAAAATTATTTATCAACAAGTACTGGTTAAATTTGCAGTATGAGAAAAGATATTTTATCGATAAATAATCAATTCGTTATCAATCAGTCTTCTCCAAGTTAGCATTCGTTTGCAGTTTTTAAGATTAATTGTTTAAAATTAATCTAATACCTCAGCAATTTGATGTAAAATCAATTATGTATTCTAACTACTCTGAGAACGTACAGAAATTCAAAGATATTTAAATTCTGAAATTAACCAAATAGCAAGAAGACTACACATAGCAGAGCAAGGAAAAGTTAGAACAGAGTAATTTTTCCTCTCTTGCTCCTAGTGGGAGGAAGTATTGTAATCGTGTCAAATTTTCGATATCGAATTTTCACCGGAAATATCCGTTTTGTGATCCCCCTGAGTCCGAAAAACTGGTTTTTAGCAAATGGTCTGTGTGTGTGTGTGTGTGTGTATGTGAACAGCATAGCTCATAAATGAAAAACCATAGAAAGTTGAAACTTGATATTCCGTTTAGGTATCACTATGACCGTTTAGGTGGGTCATATGTCAAAATTTTTCAACCGGAAATACCACTTTACTTGTTTTTTTTTTTTTTTTACTTTTTGCGATTTTCTCAAAAATGGCTCCGACGATTTTCTTTAAACTTGTTTTGTCAACTACACATGCAAAGGTACCTCAGAATGAGGTGCAAGGGAGAATGGGTGAGAACCTTCCGGGGGGATCACACTAGGATCGAGGAAAAAATTTGGCGAGTAAACCGATTCTTGCTATCCAAACTTGATGAGACGAGCAAGAAATGGGGATTTGAGAGAGATTATGAGATTACGATTGGCAGTATAGGAGATGATAATCTTACGAGGCCAACGGAGTCGGGCAGCGGCATTATTCGTTGCTATTCAGATGGCTCTAGGCAGGAGGGTACTGGCCTGTCGGGGGCGGGAGCCTGGTTTCAGGAACTGGATAAAGAGAGTTCGGTGGCCTTGGGTGGCTTGGCCACTGTTTTTCAGTCTGAGGTGGTGGGCATCATTGAATGCTGCCACCTGGTGGGGGAATGGCAGGGAGAGTTCAAGGAAGTGCGGATTTTCTCGGACAGCCAAGCCGCACTAAGGGCTTTGAGTAAGCCTTGGTGGAGTTCGAAATTAGTGGGAGAATGTCGCAGGAAGCTCAACGCTTTGGCTTGGAAGGGTAAGGTGCATCTCTATTGGATTCCCGGACATGCGGGAATAGAGGGCAATGAGAGGGCGGATCGGCTGGCCAGGGAGGGATCATCATTACCATTCTGTGGTCCTGAACCAGCCCTGGCCGTTACAAAGACGTTTCGCGACAAACAGATTAGATTTTGGGAGACGAGTGCTTTGGAGAAAGGCTGGGGGGACACGCAGGGGTGCCTCCAAGCTAAAAGATTTATAAAGGCAGGAAAGCAGAGAATTTCGGAGTATCTCCTGTCTCTCAGTAGGACGGGTTTGAGGACCTTGGTAGGAATAGTGACTGGACACACTTGGGTGTCCAGCCACTTGTTTAACATAGGAAAGACGCGGAGTCCCATTTGTCAGAACTGTGATGACGGAGTTAGGGAAACGGTGTATCACTACTTATGTCAGTGTCCCCGTTTCGCTGGAACTAGGTTTCGTATATTTGGGAGGACACCACTCTCGCAGGATTGTCTGGGCGAGTTGGAGTATAGTGATATCTTGAGATATTGTAGATTAACCGGCAAGTTACCGGGGGAGACTAATTAAGGGGTTACGGGGGGTACCGGGGGGATAAGAGCCATATAGGCTTAGGTCCCGCGCCTTTGGGCACCCGTTTCCGATAATAATAATAATACACATGCAAAGAGTTACAACTTTTATTTGAAACATTTCTCTGGGGAAATTCATTTATGGGTCGTTATTTAAAGGAGGGGTGGGCTTAGGTTTTCATGTAAAGTGCTAATTCACTTATTTTCAGATAGTGATATCAAGTTCGAGCTTCCGCCCATTTTTCTTTTTTGAGTTCACACACACGTACAGGAAAAAGAGAGAGGGAGGAGAGACCTTCCACTAAACGAAAGTCGTACTAGAGAGGGCCTCTAGTACAAATTCAATGTTGATGTAAAAAATAAATTTTTTTTTATCAAATCTGACCGAACAATTTATTCTTTCTGGAAAGGATTTCTTAAAAATACATGAATGATAATTACGCATTAGCATTGCTAAACAAAGAAAAATATATGTAACCAATACAATATAAGTTTATTGATTATTCAAAAGAGTTTACTTAAATTTTTTTGAATTGAAACTTTAAAATTGAAGTTATGTTAAGACTGTTGAGAAAACCTAAACTTCAGCTTATCATTTTAAGATAACTGTTTTTTTTTTTTTATGTGCAAACTGATTAGGACTTTACTTATCAAATTTGATTCATGACTTTTTACTTTTATTTTTTTTTTTACTACAGGGTGTAACAGCAACCTCTGGCAATACTTCGGGATATGATTTTTCACTTTATTTGGAATAAAAAATTTCTAATAAACCATGGACCGATTCGATCGCCTTCAAAAGTTATTCTTCATTTTTCCTACTTTTTCTCATAAAATTGATTATATCTCAAAAAGTTTTTAACATAAATCATATTCAATTACATCTTTGGAAAGAGCATTAAATTTCCTATTAGAAACAGAAGTTTTATTTTAATTAAATTAATTATAAGGCTTTTCAGAGACATTAAACTCAACTCTACAGCGCTTCGACTGTTAAAAACCACTTTGCAATAGTATTTTCTTATAAATTTCTTTAAGGCAAGCGTACGGTCCGGTTACAGAAAAAATATCTACATTTCACCAGCTTTCCAACGATAATAATATCGTGGGGTTTCTTTCTTGTTTTCTTAAGGAAAATGCGAAATAAATGTAAAAAAAAACCATTAAAATGCAAAGAGCTGCAGCTTCCACGCTGCCGTTACAAAACCCACAAATAAAAACATATCTCTCTATTCTATGACAAAGAAATCTGGCATTTTGAATGTATGACCAACTAAATCACGACTAAATGTTTCTGTTTATTAGAATTGGACGAATTTCTATCGTGAGATAACAATTCCAAAGTTCATTACAGGATTATTAATTAATCTTGTGATATTTTTGTAACAGCTCTCAATTTTCATTTTGTGTTTTTTTTACATTTATTTCGCATTTTCTTTAAGAAAACAAGAAAGAAACCCCACGATATTATTATCGTTGGAAAGCTGGTGAAATGTAGATATTTTTTCTGTAACCGGACCGTACGCTAGCCTTAAAGAAATTTATAGGAAAATACTATTGAAAAGTGGTTTTTAACAGTCGAAGCGCTGTAGAGTTGAGTTTAATGTCACTGAAAAATCTTATAATTAATTCAATTAAAATAAAACTTCTGTTTCTTATAGGAAATTTAATGCTCTTTCCAAAGATTGTAATTGAATATGATTTATGTTAAAAACTTTTTGAGATATAATCAATTTTATGAGAAAAAGTAGGAAAAATGAAAATTTTCCAAAATGAAGAATAACTTTTGAAGGTGAACGAATCGGACCATGGTTTATTAGAAATTTTTTATTCCAAATAAGGTGAAAAACCATATCCCGAAGTATTGCCAGAGGTTGCTGTTACACCCTGTATATTATAATTTACCATATTAGTTTTTAATATATCTACATACATCATTCCCAATACTAGACCTAACAGTAGTCCAAACGGTAATAACGAAAATATTTTCAGCCTCCAGTTTCATTAAAAGTTCATTACTATGGCATTATTTTTTATATTGGGTAAAGCTAGGAGAGAAGACGGAGGTAGGAGAGAAGACGCAGGCTTTATTTCTCTTGATTGCCACCACGTGGCGTCATGCAAGTTAGTCGAGGAGTAGAGAGAGATCAGAGGCGAACATATTGCAAAATTGTTCGGTTATTTTGTGTGTGCTTCTGTGATCTGCGAAAATTTATACGCATCAGCGTGTGTTTTTATAACGTGAATTTTCATAACGCTTAGTAAATTTTTTTATTTTTTTTATAAACTATATTAATTGCAATTGAAATGAAAGATTTTCACGCTGTCGTTAAAGTTGGACTCGTAGACATAGTGTTTACCAAGTTTCATGTCAACCAGCCATGTTACCTTTACAGAGGAGAGGTCTCCTACTTATGGTGCGCCATCTATCCTACCATAGTAGGAAGAGACGGCCAAATTTAGTGTTATTTGTATTTTGTTTCTGGAATAAATGAGAATGTCAAAATAACATTTTTTTGCAGATAATAGTAGTTGACATATGTTTTATAAGAATTATCTCTTTAAATATATCTCCTATATTTTGATACAGGGCATAACTTTGAAATGTGCGTCATCACTCCTAGCTTTTTAACCTTGTAAAAATAATCTGGTGTGAAACACTCACACAACTTTCTCTTACTGTAGTTTACAAAATTGTAATTCACAAAATTTCATAGTTAGTATACCAAATTTAATGAGTGAAATTCGTCAATGTTTTTTATGAAGAAAATCGCGAAAACTGAAGAAAGAAAGAAAAAAAAAAAAACTGTTCAGTAAAACGCAATTCCAGTTTACAAATTTTCTTGAAACTTGGAATTATGGCAGATTAATATGCTGGTTAATAAATAAATAAAAAAAAAAAAAAAAAAAGCGATAAGACTACTGTTTCCGCTTCCTTTCAAGTGATTCAGGCCTTTCTGTAGAAAATAAGTTGCTGATTTATTAAGTTGCCATCCGGCCAGTTCTAACATATTATGCTTGTTGGAGAGCTCCTACTCAAATACAAATTTCAGAAAAATACAAATTGTGCAAAAATAAATTTGTAAGGCTTGTACTAAGTGACTCAAGATATACAAAACTAGATGTATGCATGTTTAATTGGATCTATCTCTAATTAAACACTTTATTATTAATAAATCTAATTTATTTTTTGACAAAAGTTCGGCCAGTAATAATGAATTAATATCCAACATAGGTATAAATGATATTGTATATGCCACCCGCCACAAACTTATCAAAACACAACATAGTTTAAATTAAAACAGCCAGCGCTTAGTGTAAGGTTTTTTTTATACAAATTTTTCCTTGCAAAATAAGTAGGTTTTATATTAAATAAAAAATGTCATTAATATAAGTAAAGTCTATTGATAATGTTTAAGAAGTAGGTTTTATATTAGAAAATGTCATTAATATAAGTAAAGTCTATTGATAATGTTTAAGAACTGTAACCATTCAGTAAATATTGTAAATATTTTGTGAAGCTAAATAAAATCAATCAATCAATCAAAAAAAAAAAAGAAAATCTTTAAATCATTATCGAGAAAAATTTGGAAAAATTGAGGAAAAAAAAAAACTTTCTGTGAAGACGCATTTCCGGTTAATGGATTTGAAACAAAATCTTATTGCTAGAAGATGCGCTTTGGTAACTAAATGAAATGTCAAATTGTGTGTGTGTGTGTGATGGAATTTTGTGGTTTTTGAGATATTTTATTGACATACGTACGTACGTACACACACACACACACACACACACACACATACACACACTACATTAACTAATAACATTTGTTTCGTACCCAGTGAACCACATAACATGTACTTCCGGTAAAAACATAATTTCGAATATTTCCTCTTACCAGGAAGAGTAGCAAACAATCTGTTGTCCAATAATTCGATATAACTGATCTTAGCGCACTCATAGGTGAATTTCAGCTCAAAACACAAACACACACACACCCTTACAATTATACAATGTACACTTTATAGATGACTACATTCTTTGTACAAACACTGACACCATATAATATAATAAAAGATTATACACAATAGATCCTTTTTAGTTGCACAAAGTTTTGCTTCATAGCTGCACCTCTAAGAAAAGATCTAAGGTAGTAAGAGAGACACTTGTTGCATTTAGTTACCCCCACATAACTGTGTCATATCTCTTCGTTAACTGTCCTATATATATTGAAATAACTACAGCGGTTGTTTATACAAACATTAAAGAAAAAACGCTGGTTTGAACACACACAAACAAGACGTTCTCTTGCTCTAATTAATAAAATTTAATCTAATTAACTAACTAATTATCTTTAAAATTGCAACGTTACAATGTGCAGTTGGACTGGCAATAAAAATGGTGGTGGGGATTTTACTTATACGGTTTTATTAGGCTAACTGACAGATCCCCTAGTATACACTAAAATCAATTTTTATAAAAATATTTTAAATACAAAATAATACTTCCTATCTATGCAGTAAACATTCCAAGTTTAAAGTAAATCATTGTAGCCGGTTTACGAGAAAATTTTAAGATTCACAAACTTGTTGTGTAAAGTCGCATTTCTAGTTAACCGATTTTCTCCAAATTTTGGAATTCTATCAACGCTTCTAATGTATATTAGTATTTAAGAAGTAGAACCATCGGGAAAATGGTTCAAATAATGTTTAAGTATATATATGTGTATAGATCGTATACTAAATTTAAAGAAAGTCATACGACTAAGGAAATGTGTTTTAGAGAAAATCGTGAAAAACTGAAAAACCATTTGGTGCAATTTCATCTCCGGTTGATGGATTTTCCTGAAACTTTCATGCCCAGATGTGGTGGTGGTATCTAAACGGAATATCAACTTTGAGGAGCTTTCTGCGATTAATTTAGGTTTTTGAAATATTTGGTTCACGCACCCACATCGACACAATCAAAATATGTCTTTCCATTGAAAACACGATATCTACAATTGGACATTCAATACTACCTTGAGGGAGGGGAATAGCTAAGTGATTGGCGTATTGGACTACCACGCGGAGGACCTGGGTTCGAATCCAGCTGTGCTAACCTTAGATTTTTTTCATCCTAGGAGCCTCTACAGCTCACTGTCCGATGATGGTGACAGTGTTGTCTGTAACGAGAGAACACTGTCCGGAGGCCAGCAGTGCACTGAGATTTAAAAAAAAAAAAAAAAAAAAATCTGGTGTGAAACACTCACACAACTTTCTCTTACTCCTATTCTCAAAGTTATAATTGACAAATTTTATAGTTTGTGAACCAAATTTAATAAAATTCGTCGAAAACTGAAAAAAGCTATTCAGTAAAACCGCACTTCCGGTTTACTAATTTTCTTAAAACTCGGAATTTTGGCCCCATCTATTTATTTCTAATTAATTTTGTTTGGATGATAGAATTGTATAATCAACTGTGATAGCACTTTAGAGGAAGCTGTAACCCCACACTTCCCCTCTAAAAGTGCCCTTAAATGAATTTTCCCAGAAAAATGCTTTAAATAAAACTTGTAGATCTTTGTATGTTTAATTTATATAAAAAGTTTCAAGAAAATCGTCGGGAGACATTTTTTGAGAAAATTGAGAAAAAGTGAAAAAAAATCATTTAGTAAAGTGTTGAAATAAATGCACTTCCGATTATCCGATTTTTTTTCAGACTCAGAATTTCAACAACATATTGAATTGTAATTAACATTATTTAGATAAGAGAATTGTCTATAATAAACTGAAATAGCACTTTAGATGAAAACCTAACCTCACCACTCCCCCATAACTGCCCTTAAATGAATTTTCCCAGAGAACCATTTCAAATAAAAGTTGTAGCTGTTTGTATGTGTAGTTGATATACTAAGTTTGAAGAAAATCGTCGGAGCCATTTTTGAGGAAAAAAAAAAAAAAAAAAACTATTAAAGTGGTACTTCCGGTTGAGGAATTTTGACAGATAAGGTACTGTCACGATACCATGGTGATACCTAAACGTAATATCAAGTTTCAACTTTGTACGGTTTTTCGTTTTTGAGCTATGCTGTTCTCATACATACACACACCCACACCGTTTGTTAAAAACCACTTTTTTGGACTCAGGGGACCTCAAAACGGATATTTCCGGTAAAAACTCAATATCGAAAATTTGACACGATTACAATACTTCCTGTTACTAGGAGTAAGAGAAAATAAAAAATAAAAACTGTTCCGGATCTTTTTTGCTGTTGTTAAAAGAAATAATCTTGAATAAGAAGCCACTAAAAGTAATTTAATATAAATAAAAATATATATTAAAAAGTTCCCAGTTTAACACGAAAAGGTGTGGCTGGAAATATGGCTGACAGGAAGTAACTGTATATTTTAAAAATTCTTGTGTGAAACACTCACAAAATTTTTTTTTTTTTTTTTTTTTAACTGCCGTTATTACAATATTAGATTAACAAATTTTTCTTCAAACTTGGAGTTTGTACATAAATGTAAAATGTAACAAAACTTTTACAAAAATATTGTAAATGGGATATTGAGGTTCGGTAAAAAAGAAACAAAAAAAAAAAACTCTTTTTTTCAAATTTTCACCGACGTTTCGGCAAATTTATTGCCTTCTTCAGGACAAAAATTTTTCTGTTTGAATTTCTTAAAAACTATAATTTAATTTGTGATATAACTACACCAAGTGTTAAAATTTTGCAAAAATGTAAAATGCAACTAATACTTGTACAGGTGATAGATAGAACCATAAATTTTACAGAAGTGATACATTAAAGAGTGGCTTGTGATCGCAGCTTCCCCACACAACCCTCCAAAAAATTTGACACAACCGCAATAATTAATTTTACAACAGTTTTGACAAAATCTTGACTTGACATTAATTTTTTTAATTTAATAATTAAATAATAAATTAAATAATTTAATAATAATTGAACAATTCAAAATAAGGGATTTTTTTTACCTTAATTACTTTTTTTCTACTCCTCCTGGTAAGAGAACAAAGACTGAGATCGTGCCAAATTTTTGAATTTGAGTTTTCACCGGATATACACATATTTTGAGGTCCTCCCGAGTACGAAAAAACATGTTTTTAACAAATATCTCAAAAACGAAAAATCACTGGAAGACCCAAACTTGTTGATATTCCGTTTATGTACTAGCACCGCATCTGACACGAAGGTTTCGGGCAAAAATCCATCGATCGGATTTTCACGATTTCTTTCGAAACGGTTCCAATTGATTTTATTCGAACTTCGTAAACTATCTACATTGGGCACCAAAAGTGTGTGGAACGAAGGATCCGCTCTGTTGGGCATTAAGGAATGTGCCATCAAATGGAATACTGATGGGTCTAAGTCCCTCGAGGAGACTGGGGGGGGGGGAGGTTTGTCAAGCACTCGGAACCCGTGGGTAAGTTTCCCAGCATCTTCCAGGCGGAGATATACGCTGTTGGAAGATGTGTTCAATTTAACCTCGATAGGGGATATAGGAATCAGCAGATTGTAATCCCTTCCGATAGCCAAGCAGCCATTAGAGCATTGAGGCATCAGTTATCAGCTCTAAAATATTCTGGGAATACCCAGGTAAAGTTAATAACCTAGGCAGGAGGAATAAAGTTACCCTTTAGTGGGACCTAGGGCATGTTGCCATTGAAGGGAATGAGATGGCTGATGCCCTGACGAAGATAGGCGCTGCGACCTCGCTTCTAGGGCTGGAACCTTTTCGTGGGGTCAGCGACCAGTTTCTCTTGGAAGAACTTAGGAAGGTGGAGGAGGCAAAGAGATCTTAACTCTGGAACTCCCTCTCCGGTTTACGGCAGGCCAAGATCTGCCTGGGACATTATAACCAACGGAGATCGAAGGGCTACATAGATTTGAGTAAGAACAAGCTCCGTGTTCTTACGGGTTTCCTCACGGGGCATTGCCGACTTAGAGGACACCTGACTAAGCTGGGTAACAGCTCATGCAGACTGTGTGGGGAGTTAGAGGAAAGTACATTACATCTCCTAACAGACTGCGAGGCTGCCGCCACTCAGAGAAGTTTCAAGAACCTGGGTAGCTACCAGGTGGAGGAGGGGGATCCACAGTCGCTAGAGCGCGCCAGGTTATTAGGATTCCGCAGCGATCTTAACCTGACGGAGGTTCTGTAGAACGGATTTTCATTTGGGATATCTGCTCGAGTGCAATGGGCAAATAGACTGCGGCACCCAGGGGGCACAGCACAATAGATCGAAAGGTCGCAATGCATTGCTCCCCTTCCAAAAAAAACAAAAAAAAAAACTACATACATAAATAACTATAAACTTTTATTGAAACATTTTACAGGGTAAAATTTATTTCACCTTTATAAGATTAATATACATTAGAAGCATTGATAGAATACCAAATTTCAAGAAAATCAGTTAACCGGAAGTGTGTGCTAACAGAATAGTTTTTAGTTGTTTTTTTTATTGAAGTTTTGTCAAAAACGGCTACAACGATTTCCTCTAAATCTTAAATGCCCACTTTCATTTCTTTCGGTCATTTCAAACTTTTTCTAAAATAAAAATAAAAAATAAAAAAAAATTGATGATAGCGGTGTTTTTTAGGGGCCCCTCCTAAGTAACCTTTAAATTTAAACAGAAATTCCATGACATTGAGACAGAAGACGCTGGCATTGTAATATACGTAAAAATCTAACCATCTATTTTTTTAGATCTGAATTTTTTTTTTTAATTAAATTGTATTAATAAAAAGTCGTGTGAATGAATGTTTCATACGATTTTTTTCTTTTATGATTCATGTGAGAAGAATATACAATATTATTCAAATCATAGCTCATAAGAAAATTACACTTTACACTTATCTTTGAATAGTGTTATGCAAAAGTTAACTTGTAATCTTATCAAATCAACAATAAGATACAGAATAGTGAGTAATTTTTCTTTAGAAATTATTCTATAATTTCCTAGAAAGTAACATTTCGTGTTTACTATAAACACAATACTAGATGACAGTTATTAAAAAAAAAAAAAAAAAACTCACTTTTAAAAAAGGAATGACAAATTTGACAAATTTTCTAAGTGTTAGTACACGTTAATTATTATTATAGTTGGGAGAACCCAAAGCTACAATAAAACGATATTTTTTAAGAAACCCTAACGGAATCCCGCAAGAAACATTTTTCATAGTAAAAGTTCATAGTTCTATATACGCCTTTAGTTAATATACTATGGTTAAAGAAAACTTGTTATATTGTCCAGTCATAAAAATCTGAAAAAAACTTCATCAGTAAAGTAGCACTTGCGAACTACCGATTTTCAACTAAATTGGAATTGGGGCAACACATCCATTCAGTAATGTAGTTGAATCCGGATTACCGAATTCCACCAAAAACCTTATTGTCGGGTACCTTGATAGCACTTACGACAAAATTTCAACTTTCCGGATGTTCCGTTCTTAAGATATGAACGAAAACACTGACACCAATTTTCTAATCATTCATTTTTTTTCGTGCTCAAAGACATCAAAACAAATATTTCCGTTGAAACACAACTTCGAAATCAGTTACGAAATAAAAGAAAGTAAAATTTGTTTTAAGAAAAATAAAGGAATTTTCCTAGGAGCCTCTACAGCTTACTGCCCGGTGATGGAAAGTGTTGTCTGTAACGAGAGAACACTGTTCAGAGGCCGGTAGTGCACTGAGAAGGCTCTGGACGCCAATGACCATAGATGTTGACGCGCCTTAAATTAAAAAAAAAATAAATAATAATAATAAAAACATAAAGGAATTATCTTCTGGCATCATTTTCCACAGAAAAAAGGAAAAATATGCTAAGATATAATGACTTATTGGTTAGTTGGTTTTTAAATAAATAAAAAAAAAGGTAAGGTTAATGATAATTACTACAAATATAATAAGGTTATAACATATAAAATATTAATGACTGTTAAAGGCTAATGTTTGTTACATCACAATGAATGTATAAAAAAGACCGCAAAGAGTATATGAAATAATGAGTTCACTGGAATCTGTAGGAGGGTAAGGTAGTCAAAAAAAAAATCAAGTGTTGTTGGAGACAAACTAGATGACCTTCATTAAAAAAAAGAGCGTTTGGAAAAGACGCCTTCACAGACGTTCATATGGCCATATTCGAGTATATATAAACATGTCTAGGACTAGTTTAGCTAGTCTAGGCTGGTTGTGGTGTACGTATAACTACTTTTTTAGTTAAATAATTTCATTCATTTTTTATATAACATAAAGGAAGTTCCGAAACAAACTCTGAAGTTAATCAAGTGATTAGTTATTTCATATCTCTCATAGTTTTAATTAATAATGTTTAGTTCCTCTATTATAATTAGAAAAAAAAAGACATCCAACAGCCCCATGAACTGTTGAAGGGCTAAGGCTTGCTAAAACGGTGATTGGATTTTTATAAGAGGATATGTACGCCACATTTCCCACTGACGGTTAGTTCTGACTTTCGCTATCAAAGTTCACCTACTAACTATAGCTCCAACTTTTTTTCATTTTCCACATTCCAAATTTGAAAAAAATCGGTTAGCGAGAAATGTGACATTGCAGATTTTTTCTTTTTTTTTAATTTATTTTGAATTTTCTCGAAAACATTTACAACGATTTTCTTTAAAAACTTGGAATGCTTGTTGCATAGATAGTAAAGTAAAGTAATACCTATTTTTTCAAGCGGGCTTAATGTCCAACTACCAACTTAGGTGTCGTGGACGGGGGCGGAAGCACCTACTTTACTAATAACATTTTTTAAACAAATATAAAATTTAGCAGTTGTACGCGGGACTCGAACTGGCGTCCTTTCACTTACAAGTCCATGCTCATAACCACTACACCACGTGTTGCATAGATACAAACGTATCATTTTTATTTGAAACATTTTTCTTAAATAATTGATTATTAAAGTGGTTTGGGGGCGGGGGTCTGTCAGTTAGTTTAATTTAAATTTGCACAAGCTTTTTTGTTTTGGCCAGCCCAACCAAATATTATAATGGTGCGAGTATAAAAGAAAATTTCTTGATTAAATTGCTAATTAATTTGATTAAGAGAAAATCTTATGTGTTTCAGATTTTTTTTTTTTTTTTTTTACCAACATAACATCCCTCTTAATTATAACGATTTAAAAAACTTGTGGATTGTTATATACAGGGTGTTTCAGAAATGCACAGCATTATGTTAAGTATGTATTCTGTAGCAAAAAATAAACATAAAAGTTCTTATACACATATATGTTTTAAATCAATTTATTACAGAGATATTGGAAGTTAAAAGATTTATTTATCGAAAATCCAAAAGTATTATAATGACCCCCAAATACACCACAAATTTGTTCACTTTTTCAGAACAAACAGACATGCTTTTAACTTATGACGAGGTACATAAAAATGGTGTTGCTGCTGTTCGAAGATATCATGAAAAATTTCCCAACCAAAAAATACCAAATCGTAAAGACGTCTCAGGGGAAACTCTGGCACACTAAAGCCTGTATGAGTAAAGGCCGATAGACAAAGATTTCGGCGAACTGCTCTACGTTGAAGAAGAAACATTTATTGGAAGGTGTTCAATTATCTCTTAATACTAGCATCAGAAGATTGTCACTTCGTTTCGATGTTTCCTCTACCAGTGTATGGCGAATATTGCGAGAACAACAATTGCATCTATTTCACATAACGCCTGTGCATGATTTGTTACCAAAAGATTATGGAAACCGCAGAGAAATTTCTCCCATTAGTTAATTCAACAATACACACGAAATACTTACTTCTTAAACTGCTGGCTGGTTACCGATGAATCTTGCTTTACAAGAAATGGGGGGATTACTAATTTTTTGAAACACCCATTACTTGGGTCGAAGAAAATCCTCATACGATTGCTACTATACAATACCAAACATACCTTTTCACTAAATGTCTGGGGTATGGTCTTCTTGGCGACAATCTAATTGGCCCCTACTTTTTGCCACCTAGACTTTCTGGAATATCATACTTTATGAGCTTCTAGAAGATATTCCGCTTGCCAATAGGCAGGGGCTTTGGTTTATGCATGACTAGTGCTCCAGCTCACTATTCTCATATTGTGACTGATGGGTTGGTCGAAACGGACTTGTTAAATGGCCACCACGATCTCCCGATCTTACGCCGTTAGATTATTTTCTGTGGGGAGTGGATGAAGTCTATGGTTTATTCTACGTCTATTGGCATGCAAGAAGAGCTAAAGAATCGGAGGGATCGTGGAAGCCGCAGCTACTATCATGCATCGTCCTGATGCTATAAAAAGTGCCAAAGAAACATGGATTCGCCGTACTGAATGCTGCATCCAATCCAACAAAACGGTGGCCGGCCCACTTTGAACAGTTACTCAGAATTATTGTATTACTAAATAAATATCTTTATGCCTCAATATCTCTGTAATAAATTTATTTAAAACATAATATGTGTATAAGAATCTTTATGTTGTATTTTTTGCTACAGAACACATACCCTAAAATAGTGCCGTGCAATTCTGAAACACCCTTGTATATTGAGAGTTGTATCTGCAATAGATATGCATTAAATAATTTCATGTCATTTTTATTTTGGACGTACAATGCATTCTTCTAAATACTAAACTTTATTTATAATTAAATATTTTTTTTTTTAAATTAAAAACATAACTTCCCTTAATTATAATAATAATCCTACATTTTTGTAATAAACCAGGGGGGAAAAAAAAGATTTCAGAAATTAAGTAAAAAAAAAAGAATAGAAAGAATGGCGTAAAAAAAAGGGGGGAGTAACCATTAGTAAACCTCCTCTCTACTTTGAAGACAATATATAAAAAATGAAAACCTATAATTTATAGCAATAAATCAATCGGACTAGCGACTTGTTTTACTACCTGACAAAACTTCAGATATAGGTAATCTATAAGGGAAATATATACAATATTTATTTTTTTCCCCTACTAACTACACATATGTAACTACATATGTAGTTTATTCTTAAAATAAACTTGTATGTAATTTTTTTTAAGTTAATTGCATATATTATTTTAGTGGTTAAAATATTGTTCTAAAGCTCTAAAAGTTTGCATAGAAAAGTGAAATTAAAAGCTGGAAGCACCGGAAGTATAAATAACTCGTCCAATATTTTTCACAACAGATCGTACTCCTTTTGAATACATTTAGACGAATGAAAGCATTTACCGAAAAGAACGAAAAATTAAAAAAAAAAAAAAAAAATTGGTGTGAAACACTCAATCGAACTTTCTCTTACTCCAGTTCTCAAAATTATAATTGACAAATTTTATAGTTAGTGTACCAAATTTAATGAAATTCGTCTCGAAAACCCGGAAAAAAACTGTTCAATTTTAAAGTGCACTTCCGGTTTACTAATTTTCTTGACTTCTTGGAATTTTGGCCATCTATTTATTTTTAATTAAATTTTGTTTGAATGATAGAATTGTATAATCAACTAAGCACTTTAGCGAAAACCTTAACTTCACCCTTCCCCTAAAAAAAGTGCCCTTAAATGAATTTTCCCAGAGAAATATTTTAAATAAAAGTTGTACATCTTTATGTGTGTAGTTTAGAGATAGATAGATAGATTCTACCGGGGGAATGGCTACTCAGCCTACGCCACCGCGACACCCCAAGGATCTATTGTGGCACCCCCCTAGTTGGAGACCCTCCCCCTATCCTGTCCTTAACCGAACTGTGGAATTGGGGGGGGGCTCCCAGGTGGTCAATCAGAGCACCCGCCATCAGAGCACCCTCTCGAGTCCTGCTTGCCTTAGAAGACTTAATAGGTCCGAGAGAGGGCCCTGGCTGAGGCTTGTTGGCACCAGCTTCTCTTTACCAAAGAGGCGGTACCTTAGCCAGACCAGCCCCTCGCACTGACATACCACATGCAGTGCCGTCTCCTCTTCTTCCTGACAAAACCTGCACAGGCTATCCGTTGCCAGGCCCATGCGATGCATGTGCTTGTTTAATCTACAGTGGCCAGTGAGAATGCCAACTGCTATCCTTATGGCCACCCGGCCTAGTTGGAGTAATTCTGCAGTTAGCTTGGGCGAGTAGCTATAGATAAACTTTTTCGCCTGTCTCTGGCCTGGAGTTTTGACCCACCATTCCCTTGATCGGTCCTGCATCCATAGCTTAATGGATGCACTCCTGAGGCATCTTGAGACACCACAGAACGGCTCCGGCCCGATAAGCGCTCCCATTGAACCCTCCCGGGCCAGGCGGTCCGCCGCCTCATTGCCTCTGTGACCCGAGTGCCCAGGTACCCAAACCAGGAAGACCTTATTATGGCTACTAATTTCCCTTAGTGCACCTAGGCAGTCCCACACCAGCCTTGAGCTGATCTCCCACGAGTCAATTGCCCGCAGAGCAGCCTGGCTATCCGAATAAATGATGCCTCTGGAGTTATGCACTCCCCGTCTTCTTATTTCGGCGGCGCAGATAATAATCGCGACTAGCTCCACCTGAAAGACCGTAGCTAGCCTTCCCAGGCTCACCGAGATATTACATCTCGGATGAGCCCCGTACACGCCGGCTCCCACTCCGTCCCCCATCTTGGACCCGTCCGTGTACCACATAGATTCGCCTGTAATTGGCGGCCCATTCTTCCATGCCCCTCTGTCTAATATCAAGACTTTGAAGGGTTTTTGGAAGTCATACCTAGGAGTCATCATATCCGTAGGCAGGCCCAAAATCGGGTCCGCCTCCAGCTCCTCCCATGTGTGTAGTTTATATATCAAGTTTCAAGAAAATCGTCGGAGCCATTTTTTTCGCGAAAAAGTGAACAAAATCATTTAGTAAAGTAGTAAAATAAACGCAAATCCGGATATCCGATTTTTTTCAGATACGGAATTTCAACAACATATTTAGTTCTAATTAACATTATTTAGAGGACAGAACTGTCGTAATACATTGGAATAACACTTTAGAAGAAGCCGTAACTCCACCCCCTCCCGCAAAAGTACACTTAAATGAATTTTCCCAGAGTAATGTTTCAAATAAAAGTTGTAGCTCTTTGTATGTGTAGTTGATGTACCAAGCTTCAAGAAAATCGTTGGAGCCATTTTTGAGAAAATCGCAAAAAAGTAAAAAAAAAAAAAAAAAATACTAGTAAAGTGGTACTTCCGGTTGGAAGAGGATTTTGACACATAACTTACTGTCAGATCCCATAGTGTTAACTAAACGGAATATCAAGTTTCAACTTTCTACGGTTTTTCGATATTGAGCTATGCTGTTCACATACATACAGACTGCTAAAAATGACTCAGAAGTCCTCAAAACGTATATTTCCGGTGAAAACTCGATATCGAAAATTTGACACGAATGAACAATAATACTTCCTCTTACTAGAGGAAGGAGTATGAGAAAGAAAAACGAAAGTGATAAAATTTCACCTTATCTAATATTTTTTTTTTTTTTAGTAAATTTAGCAACTACGGATGCATACAATACACTCACTCATCATGATGTTTTCATCATGGCAAATAAAATTTCTATTCCCTTATAAAAAAAAAAAGAATATTTTTTCAATTCTTTCATTTTATGATTTTATTGGATTATGCGTTTCATACACTTTGACAAAAATTTTAGATTGCCTGAATGTATATCAAAAAAAGGGCAGGAAGATATAATTTGGAGTATGAACAACAGCCGCGATGTTTCACTTCAATGATCAATCTTCCCATGGCAGAGTGGCATTGACAAAAAGCATCAAATTCTGTTCCATTCAATATTAAAATAAATCCGATAAAATATATCTACATGATTTTCTATCACCACAATTTGACTGATAAATATTCTTTAACATTTTTACAAACGTTTAGGTGTTCGCCTATCGCCTTGATGTGGTACAAAATTTGCACAGAGTAAAATCAGTTTACACTCTAGAGTATATAAAGTTTGTATACAAAGAGTGTTTATCAAGACATTCTTGATGATGGGCGAACGCCCCAAACCATATCTATGATGAATTCACAGTATTGATGTAGTGGTTATGAGCATGGACTTGTAAGTGGGAGGACACAAGTTTGAGTCCAGCGTATAACTGTTAAATTCTATATTCATGTAAAAAATTCTAGTGTGAAACACTCACACAACTTTCTCTTACTCCTGTTCTCAAAATTATAATTGACAACTTTTATAGTTTGTGTACCAAATATAATGAAATTCGTCGAAAACTGTAAAAAGCTATTCAGTATAAGCGCACTTCCGGCTTACAATTTTCTTAAAACTTGGAATTTTGGCCATCTATTTATTTCTAATTAATTTCGTTTGGATGATAGAATTGTATAATCAACTATGATACCACTTTAGGGGAAGCTGCAACCCCACCCCTTCCCTAAAACAGCCCTTACATGAATTTTTCCAGAGAAATGTCTTAAATAAAAGGTGTAGATCTTTGCATTTTTATTTTGTATTCGAAGTTTCAAGAAAATCATCGGAGCCATTTTTGAGAAAATCGCGAAAAAATGAAAGAAGCATTTAGTAAAGTGTCAAAACAAACACACTTCCGGTTATCTGATTTTTTTTCAAACTCGGAATTTCAACAACATATTTAATTCTAATTAACATTATTTAGATGACAGAATTGTCTAATAAACTGAAATAGCAGTTAAGATGAAAACTTAACCCCACCCCTCCCACAGAAGTGCTCTTAAATGAATTTTCTTGGAGAAATGGTTCAAATAAAAGTTGTAGCTCTTTCTATGTGTAGTTGATATACAAAGTTTAAAGAAAATCGTCGGAGCCATTTTTGAGAAAATCGCAAAACGTAAAAAAAAACAACTAGTAAAGTGGTACTTCCGGTTAAGGAATATTGACACATAACGCACCGTCAGATCCCATGGTGATACCTAAACGTAATATCAAGTTTGAACTTTCTACGATTTTTCGTTTTTGAGCTATGCTGTTCACATATACACACACAGAGAGACCATTTGCTAAAAACCACTTTTTTGGACTGAGGGGACCTCAAAACGGATATTTCCGTTGACGAAAATTTGACACGATTACAATACTTCCTCTTACTAGAAGTAAGAGAAAGTAAAAATGTTAATGGCAAAATAAGTTCCGCCACCCGTCCATGACACCTAAAATTGGTAGCTAGACATTAAGCCCGCCTGAAAAAATAGTATACGAAGTTTAAAAAAAAAAAATCTTCTCAGCCATTTTTGCAAAAAAAAAAAAACCGAGTAACTGAAAAATACAAAATATTAGTACAGTCCACTTGGTAAACTTTGACGTAAAGAAACCTGGTGGTTGTCAGTGATGGTGATCGTTTTTTTACCAGACTTCAAAATATGTATTTTTCTATAAAAACTGAATCTGGAAAATTTGACAAGAACGCGCAATACTTCCCCCTCCCCTCTTGTATTAAAGCAGTAAGGTGTGGTAATAAAAACTAAAAAAAAAAAAAAACATCAGATAACAACAGATAATTTCATTGAATGATTCAACTATTATTCAACTAGTTATGAAGAAACTAAAGTGATGGAGGCCAGTGCCTAGAGAGAGGTTATTTCAATCATACAATATTTACATCGGCCATTAACTAATTAACTCTATCAACACTTGTTTGTTCTGAACAAGGAAGAGGATTAGAATTAATATATATATGGAGTAAAAAAAAGGTTGCCCACTTAATACTTATCACAAAGTTACATGATTGCAAAACTAAATATACAATTACTAAATTTTATTATAATGATTTCTTTTTTGATGAAACATTCATATCATAAAAAAAAAATCTATCGCAAAAATGTGCAAAAACTATAAATTGATAATTTACAGAAATCATTGATAACTACATGGAGTAAAAATGATAATTCCAATAAAGAACCTGAACAATCTTTTGTTCTTTCCTTGCGTTATACGTCGGTGTTGCCTTCCTCAACCATTAAGTTATAACCTTCTAACTGGCCAATAACGGTTACATGTTTTTTTTTTTTTTATGAACACCGTCATTATGTGTAAAGTTATTTCTTATGTCCTGTAATGCAATCTTCGTCACTGTATTCAATGTCTGGTAAAAATTACATTGGATATTTCCTATCATTTTCAATGAGAGAAATGTCCTATTTCTATTTCCATCTTTGTTTACAGAATATTTACTTTTAACAATAAACTTCTAATTAACCTCAATATTATTTAAATGGTGCGATCGTAAAATAATGGATAAAATGTCCATGATATGATATAAAATAAAATCTGATGTGAAACATTCTTGAGACTTGCTCTTCTAAAATTAATACAATTTAATTAATAAATTTTTGTTAGGCAGGCCATAAAAGAAGGTGGTAAAGGTTATATTATATACTTACATACATGAACGGACTCATACAGAGCGCCCTCTGACTTAACTTACAAAGCTCGTAGCGGAAATTCTAAATTTAAACCTAGATTAGATTAGAATGACACGGGGTTCCAACCCAGGCACTACAGCCTGCCCATTGAGGCTTATTGTGCCAACCCCTTAATGTCTAGTAGAGGAATCCTCCACTCTGCATGAGATCCAGGACATTCCCCACCAGTCCTTCTTGAAGTATGATTTTCTCCGGTCTCAACTTGCCGAAGAAAATCTCGCAATCAAACAACAGGTGAGAGGCCGTCTCCTCCTCCTCCTCCTAACACAATCTACACAATGGCTCCGAATCAACCAATCCCACACCTTGTGCAGATGTTTCTTGAACCTATCGTGCCCTGTAAACAGGCCCTGTTATCAGACAAATCTGATACCTGTTTAAACCCAGGGTCTCTCTGGTTCTTCTTCTACTCAGCTCTGGCATGACCATTTTGCCATGCTTAGCCACCAGTGACGATTATATATTCTCTCCGAGTCCATTCTCTCAGACACTCCCTCGCCACTACTTTTGGCTATTCCCAGAACAGGTTCCGGCCCACAGAAAGGAGTATTCCGCCCCATTCCTGGCCAGTTTGGTCGGCTAGTTCATTGCCATTTATCCCCTTGTGTCCCGGCACCCATATCAGCCGCCACTTTATTGGGCCGGGGGCAAGCGCCTCCTGGGAGTCTCTAACACTCCCCAAGTGCCTTCAATGCGAAATTTAAACCTAAATGTCACATGCCCCCCAAAAAATCCTGCTAAAATAGATAGTATCGGAAAAATGTTTCAAATAAAAGGGACATGTTCTTATCTGTGCAGTTAACATTCCAAGTACAAAAAAAAAAATTGTACTACCCGTTTTTGAGAAAATTTCAAAAACTCTAAAGGTCAATTCTATAAAGTCCATTTTCGGCCAACTGACTTTTCTACACATTTGGAATGCATCTAATGTAACTTAATGTTGTATAGCGAAACCATTAAGTTATAATGAAATGGTACTTTAGAGGAAAGTACTAAGTGTAATAAGGTTTCTATTCACCTAGAACCCCACCAAAAATTAATTTACCCATAAAAATGGTTCGAATAAAAGTGACTGGCATTTATGCACTTTCGGTTATTATATTTTGCCTGAATTCTTCATACAATATGTGGTAATAGTGCTTGAACTGAATACCAAATTTGAGCTCCGAGAGAATTTTTCGTTACACTCCTTTCGGTGAAAACAAACTTTTCTCTAATGCTCCTGTTTTTTCACGAAAACAGCTCCAACGATTTCCGAATTTTCCCGAATTTATTTTTTGCGAGGTTTTAAAGAAACAGTAGCATTATATTCTCCTCTAAAGTACTTCAATATAATAAACTGGTGGACAAAAGTATTGCATAAAAGTTCAAAATGTTGAAATTTGAATCTATCTACCCAATCATTACTACACTTTTTTTTTTGTGGATTCGTTGTGAGTGTACTCTGATCCAAGAGACTTAACCATTTGTTTTATGTTTTAAAGGACTAATTCTCTTGAACTCTTGAAAAAATGATAATAATCCCAGTTCATCACTTTCACTGCTTGTGGTAATTTCTCTCTTCTACACATTTTTGTTTGTTGAGTTTTTTTTTATCAGTTCTTTTTTTATTTTTGCTTTTTGTTCTTAACATGCCTCTTTTTGATAATTATTCGGAAAAAATTGCAGTACCTGTGGTAACATTGCATGAAGAAAGGGTTCAGCAGTCAATTATTGCTCAGAGACTAGGAATGAACCAATCCACTGTTTCAAGAATGTTAATGTGCTATAGGGAGACTGGGCGGTACGCCCGAAGGCCTGCCAGAAGTATAACTCGAACAGATGAGAGATTTATTCATCTGAATGTGTTGAGGATCAGGTTCGACACTAGCAATCAATTACGTCATTTGATCGCTGATGTCCGTAATGTCCACATTTCAAGTAGTACAGCCAGAAGAAGGTTAAATAAAGCAAACTTGGCTTCCAGGATACGCTACTGGCCCTCTTCTCACCAGAGCACATAGAGCTGCCAGACTGCAATATTCACGGGAACACGGCAATTGGACAACAGAGGATTGTAGACGTGTTTTATTCACAGATGAGTCGAGATTCACCCTAGATTCTCCAGATGGAAGAATGAGAGTTTGGAGCCCACAAGGTGAGTGATATGCAGAGGCTAACATTTCTCCAAGAATGGCTTTTGGTAGAGGCGGTGTTATGATTTGGGCAGGCATAAGTTTTGACGGACGTACATAATGTGTAAAATGGGACGCTAAATGCCCGGAAATACCTTGAAGAGGTTCCTTCAGCAATATGTTGTGCCAATTTTTGAAAGAGTTGGTGATGATTTTCTATTAATGTAGGACGACAATGCCAAATGTCACACTACTCGAATTGTCCTTGATTATCTACAGGACGTTTGGTTTCTCCACCGAGAAGTCCCAGACCTAAATCCAATAGAACACCTTTGTGACACAGTTGGAAGACGGCTTAGACTTCGGCTGATTGCCCCTAGCAATCTCAGGGAGCTACGTACAGTAGTTATTGAAGAATTGAATGAGATTTCTCAAGAGGTTATCCAAAATCTAATCTCATCAATGCCAAGGAGGCTTGCTGCAATTATCAGTGCAAGAGGGGATATCACTAAATACTGTTGAAAAAAAAAATGAAGAAGTGATAATAAATAAGAACCATTTTAATTTTTAATTTTGATTTTTTTTTTTAGCTTTATTTTTTATTCTGTGTAATAAAACCAGGTT